>CM075008.1:909936-922412 GCA_037576675.1 Pangasius sanitwongsei | reverse complement strand
CCAACATCAGCGCCTGACCTCACTAATGCTCTTGTAGCTGAATGAACACAAATCCCCACAGCCACGCTCCAGCATCTAGTGGAAAGCTTCCCAGAAGAGTGGAGCTCATGTGGAGAAGAGTGGAGCAGAAGGGGTACACATACTTTTGGCAATCTCTTTTACTTATGGGTACCTGGAAATGTATTCTTTGTGTGTGTGTGTGTGTGTGTGTGTGTTACCGATGCAGGCTGTGTGATGTTGTGTGAATCCTGGTGGACACTTGCAGGTGAATCCACCGATTGTGTTCACACACAAAAATTGACAGTTATGCTGTTTAGTGGAGCATTCATCCAGATCTACAAGAGAGGAAATGGAGAACTGTATGAAGGAGAGTAAGAGGTGTTACACAGTGAACAGAAGAGTTGGATAATCAAGAACACACCCTGGTTACTGAAGAAACATGATGAGAAGATGGTAAGAGACCTTCGAGTCTACTAAGGCTGATGAAACTAACAGCACAGTCTGAGTGAAGTGCTCTGTCCATGAAATGCATCATCACTGACTATAACCCATCCATTTACCTACATTCTGCTTCTTTCTTTATAACTGATAATTCATCAGTATGGTGTGTGTGTGTGTGTGTGTGTTACCTTTGCAGCTCTTGCGGTCCTCCTGCAGTATGTAACCCCGTGGACAGGAGCACACATATCCTCCCTCGATGTTCTTACAGATGAAGTTGCATGGTTTAGGAGCCTGAGCGCACTCGTCCACATCTGTGCAGAGAGATAATGTGTGTGTGTGTGTGTGTGTGTTTTCAAGATCAACAGGCTCTTTTATTTAGGAGTTACAAACAGAAACATGGATTAAAATGTCTTGGAGATTAAACATAATCTAAAGAAAGCCTTATAAACTAATGACTGTCAGTCAGTCATACCCTAATCATTATCTTCTATTATCATATTTTATTTTATTCCGGTCCTCTTACCAATATCACTTACCCCATAACCGTTTCCTTACTAACCAGTCTCCTAATCCGCATTGCCTGACTCATAACCAGTAACCTTTAGCCACTAACCCCTAACCTCTATTTCCTTATTCCTTATTCATTTATTCTCTTCAACCATTATTTCCAAACATCCATGTCCTAACTTTTTCTGATTCCTGTTTCCTGATGCCCTTATCCACTAACCCAACCACTCATACCTTAAATATCCCTTAACCACTAACCCCAGCTGTTCATACCGTTTCCTGGCCACTAACTCTTACCCCCTAATTGAAATCTCCTAATCTTTAATCTTCTGCAAATGTCAGTCACCAAACATCAGGTGATCGACTATATTTGGGATAAAATGTGACATTAGAGACATTGTTGATTTTTGGTCAAATCAGAGCTTCAAGGTCAAGTGACTGATCAAGTTGTTCTGCTACATCACTTGGAAATTTTCCAAAAAGACAAGGTTTCCTGAAAATGTTACCAGACTTCGAGTACCTGCAGTATTATGCTTCATTCATTCAGAGAAACCTTATTCTCCAAAGGCCTGTACATGATCTGATATCACTTCCCGAACCTTTATAACCTCTGTACTCCCATACATATCCCCTAACCACAAATTCCCTATCCTTTAAACCTTAGCCACTATCTTCTAAACCATGAGTTCTACCACCTACAGTAACTCTTATCCTTTAAGCCCAGTCTCCTGAATCCTAACCTGTGTCTCTTATCACATCTGCCCTAACCTGTACTCCAACCTCACAGGAGCACTAACAGCCCTCTGAAACAGCTGCTCATCTGCCTCACCAAGTTGTGAAGGAAGAGGTGGAACAGTCTCACACACACACACACACACACACTCACCCACACAGAGGGTGCTGGTGATGTCGGTGGTGTATCCAGGATTACAGATGCACTGGTAGGAGCCCAGTGTATTCACACATCGGCCATTCTTACACAGATTCCCCATCACCTTACACTCGTCAATATCTGCACAAAACACATGCAAGTTCTCAGCTGTAAAAATTACGTGTGTGTAACTGTGGTAAGGCCATTTACTCTCACCCTACTGGAGTAAGATTAAAAGGCTTAATATCAACTCGTTGACCTTCTCAAACCAAACTGTAGAACTTAAATCATCATTAGTTCCACTTAGGATTGAAATATCGTCAGGAGATTTGGGTTTAATGCATGTGGCATTACTGGGCGATTTCCTGCTTAAACATTCCATCATTTTTTTTCCCCCTCACTCGTTAGCTAGCGGTTACTTAGACGCCAGATTCATATTAAAATTCAGTTACAAAAGGAATCCTGATGGTCATCTAGAACGCAAAACACAGGTCAGGTGTTAGGGCTTTTCTATCACAGCACTTTAGGGGTGTTAAAAATAAACACTACTCTGAACGTTTTCAAAGAGGCAGCGTTTCCCAAAATACTTGACTTAAGTGAGAAACTGCAGCATTAATTTTATTTATTAATTCAGAAGATGTGCAAATGTAATAAATAGAAAGTAATATTAAAATAAAATAAATCAACGAGATGTGTAATAAGTAAGAAGAAATGCTCACCCTGTCGGTCGGTGGTGTATCCAGGACCAAGTGGACACATTTTTTTGTACTGTGTCGTTCCAGGAAGTGGACAGATCTCACAGTCTGAACCCCAACCGCGACCTCCATTACAGCAACACTCTGATTTCGTCACGCTCACTCGGTTGGAGGAGCCCATCTGACACAAAGTCTGCAGAACCTCAGTGAAACAGAAACCCTGCCGATTATCTGCAACACAAGACCCAGAACACGGATCAGCTTCAGTCTAGAGTAAAATTTAAACTAAAATAAAACAGGTGGCCACAGAATGTAGAGAGAATAAACTAGTAGGGTGTGAAACAGAAATCCTGATGATTATCTAGAATTCAAAATTCAAAAGTTAAAACACACACACACAAGCACTCACCGATGCACTCCGTAAGTGTGGAGCTGGGTGTGAATCCTTGGTCACACCTGCACCTGTAGCTTCCCACCGTGTTCTCACAGCGGCCATTCTCACACACTCGGGGCTTCGCTGTACACTCGTTCAGATCTACACACACACACACACACACACACACACACACAACTCTGTAATACCTGATTAATAATAAATACACCAACTGACTGAGGGAATAACTTTTGGAAGAACGGTTCTCCATTGTTCCACAGACGTGTAGAATCTTTGACAAGGAGTGTTGAAGCTGTTCTGGAGACTTCTGGTGGCACAACATCTTACAAACACAGTGCATGTTGTGTGTGTGTGTGTGTGTGTGTGTGTGTCTCACCTATACAGCCCTCTCCTCCTGGTTTTCGGGTGTATCCCTCTGGACAGATACACATGTAGGTTCCGATCAGGTTCTTACAGTTCATTCCTTTGGACTTGCAGTCGTCCAGACCTTCTGCACATTCGTCCTGGTCTGAAACACACACCACATTCGTCTTGCAGTGTGTGTGTGTGTGTGTGTGCTTATTTTCTAGTTTTGGAGATATTGTGTGTATGTGTGTATACCTCTACACATCCTTTGATCTTCTCGGAGCACATATCCCGCAGGACATTTACACTCGTAGGAGCCGTATGTGTTCATACAGCGGAAGGCGCACAGCAAAGGATTCTGGGAACACTCGTTCACATCTGCCAACACACATCACCATTAGCATATTAGAGTTTTGGGTTAAGCTTAATGTAACGTGTGTGTGTGTGTGTGTATACCTTCGCATGTCATCATGGGTCCAGGTTCGAATCCCTCCTCACACGCACACTCAAATCCTCCAATCACATTAGTGCAGGTTCCATTGCCACATGGGTTCCCCACGCTGCACTCATCTATATCTGAGACAGAAAAACACACCGAACGCTGATCCAGTATATAATTATAATCGTCTCTCTCAATATCTGTTTCTTGTTTTCAAGCATGACGGCATTAAACGCTATAAACAGCACAGCAGCCGTGTTCAGGTCCAGTTTTTCTCCTTTAACACCACTTTATTATCAACATTTCTGTTTTTCATATCATGCCAGGGTTAATTGTATCACCATGCCAATGCCAGTGATTATGACAAGATGGAAAAATCAACATATCAACATACTCCATGCAATATATCAGAACCAAAGACTGTTTTTATTTCAGTCAACTCCTGATGAAAAAATAACGACATGAAACTGTAGGATGTTACGATCTTCCCCGTGTGCGTCTATACATGATGAGATACATTTTAGGACCGATGCAATGCTGAGTGACTTGCTGTAAAGTATAGAGTCTCAAAATTTGGTTGTTTTTATGGCACAAACAAGACAACACAAATGAATAGAAACACTCTGATTCAGGTTCTGATCATACAAATAATGAGGTCTCATCATACCTAACACTGAATGTAAATTATTGGAGTGTGTGTTACTGTGTGCATTATTGGGGTGTGTGTGTGTGTGTGTGTGTTTATTACTATGTGTTACCTGTGCAGTTTGCACCGGACGAGTCGAGAGAGTATCCGATGTGACAGTCACAACGGAATGAGCCGTCTGTGTTTATACACTGAGCATTATGGCAGATGTTCGGGTCTTTGCACTCGTCCGTGTCTGCAATTTTAAAAAAAAATCAATCTATCAAAAAAAATCAGTCAGTAATTAAGCAATCAATCAGTCTGATCAGGAGCAGCTCACCCTCGGGTCCATCGTCTATCCCGTACGGCTGTCCTATCCTGTAGCAGAGCATGCTGAAGTCATCTGAAACACACACACACACACACACGTTGACACGGATTTCACACAACTACATTAGGTTTATGTGAAATATAGCTTGCACTGTGATTATTTATTTATTTATTTATTTATTTATTTAAGATTTCCCCCATTTTTCTCTCCAATTTGGTCACATACTGATTCCCACCAGCCTGCTCTCCCCAAAGGAAGTATGTATCAGAGTGTTAACTTTCAGTCATGACGATAAAATATTAAATGGTTTGTTTTAGTTTCAGGAACAGGTATGTTCCAACTTAAAATAGATAAGATAGCATATCATATTCCCCCCACTATTATCAGGAATGGTTTGTTCCTGTTACTGAGTGTGTGTTTTTTTTCAGTCTGGGTTTTTGGGCTACAGTGATCTTGACTCGACTTCTATAAACTTACATTAGTCAAGTGTGTGTGTGTGTGTGTGTGTGTTTTTTATCACCAGAGGTCCTGTTGGGGCAGAGGTCACAGGGGTCTCCCCATCCTTGACCAGGCATAGCGCTGCAGCAGCATTCTCCTTTAGTGGTGTTCAGAGGCTTTGGAGCTGAACAACGACCGTTCTCAAACTTAGTGTAGCAAAAACTCACACGTTTATCTGAGAGAGAGAGAGAGAGAGAGAGATAAAATGACAAATGTGTATTTTGATCAGCTCCACCTACCTCCACCTAGGTGTACAGTTACTGAGTGCAGTCAGTGTGTTACTCAGTAAAAGGCTTGGCACCCCTCTATCACTTCCGTCAATGGAAAGGACGTAGCACTGAGCAGATATAATTCGGATGGTGGTTTGCTCTCAGCTACAGCGCTGACACTGACGGGTGTGTGAGGGTGCAGGTGGGAGTGAATCAGCTACAGCAGTGTTGCTGGTTTTGTTGGAGTTAAACAGCTAAGCACTTCAGTATCATGCTGGAGTCAGAAATACTTCACTGCCTGGTAGACAGAATAAAGTGTAAATCTTGAGTGCTTTTCTTGAATGTTCTACTTTGTGTGTGTGTGTGTGTGTGTGTGTGTGTGTGTGTGCATATTTGGACAGGTTATTGGTGTTCTTGCTGTTCATGAATAGATGGCGAACACTCCATCATCTGTTTTGTATTATAGAGAGAAACCTTTTACACACACACACACACACATATCTACTGTGAATGTACTGTGTTTGTTGAAATCTGTTTTTTATTTTCATCCTCCATCTACACAGATAGAGAGATGAGATGATGGAAAGACTGAGAGAGTGAATAAGTGCAAAAGCATTAGTTATGTGGGTCAAGTCCCAATTCTGTCCCTACTCACTTGTCCTTTGGTAGATCCCTTGATTGGGCGATGGCTTACTTACTGCAGCCGTGATGGACATCTTTGTCCACCAGCAAAGCTCTTCACAAGCTTTCAGTTAAGTGCCATCTATCATTGTGAAAAAGTGTTGGCCAGCAGGTGGAACTTACTGCCTTGTGGAGTGTAAACATTTCCAGCACAGGTTGCGGACATACCAGAAAACAGCGCCGGTGACCTGGCACACAAAACACCACGCCCCACATTGCCATTTCACCAACAGGACATTTGGTGCTGTGAGGAGACCTTGTGGATAACATTCTGGTTTAACAGTTGGCTATAGCATTAGAGGAGAACCTGTTCCACCCTGCTTTACTGGGTTAGGGTTAGAGTAACATTGGGTGTTACACTCGTTTCATGTTTCACTATCCTAAACACCGTCCTAAATACCTAATTTTCACTGATTCATGGCTTTGTACTCACACTTAGTTCTATAGTCAAAGGGTTCTTTGTTAAAATGGGATTCATTTTACAGAAGGCGCTTGCCTACCCAGTGAGCCACCAATGGTTAAAGGCTCTGGGTTACTGATCAGAAGGTCAGGGGTTCAAGTCTCAGCACTGCCAAGCTGCGGCCCTTGAGCAAAGCATCTTGAACATCCGCTCCAGGGGGCCGTTTCATGGCTGATCCTGAACTCTGACCCCAATTTCCTAACAAGCTGGGATATGTGAAAAAAGAATTTCACTGGAATGTAATTTATACGTGACAAATAAAGGCTTCTTCTTCTTTAAAAATGAACATTGTCACAATCTATTCGGTCCAAAAGACAAGTTTTTCCAGGCTGGTCAAATTCCTTCGTTTTTGCAGGAAACATCCAAGCTGGGTCACCCATAAACCATAACTAGTCAACAGCTGCACTGATATGTCAGCTTTCAAGGATCTGTTCATTTTCCAACCCTTCTATTTCACCAGCCACAGTTCCAGGTCAGGTCTGCATGGAGAAGAGCTTGTGTGATCTTATGATCACAGTAGCGACAGGCATACCGACGCTGTGGATCTTCTGACCTGTCTATCTGTCTAGGATCTGTCTATCCAGAAAAGCTGTTTTTTGAGATAGCTTCTTACAAGAAAGTTGTTTCCTAGTTCATTGGACCTTTGTTTAATGTGTTTGGAAGGGAAATCAGCTTCCACTAAACTGGGCACAAGTTCTGGTATCAGAAGGATATCAGAGGAACATGTTAGAGCAATAGACATCGGTGTCCACCTGAGCTGTTTATATATTGTTAAAATTTTATATTGTTTTGTCATGTTTTTATTTTTTGCAAACACTGCAAAATACTAAGACCTACATTTTAGTTACTAGGTAGGGGGACCTAGTAATCAGGCAGCTGAGTGTAAATTCTGAATCAGACTTTCACATCTTGAAGTATGGAGGAGAAGTTGGTAGGAACAGAAATAGAATGGAGCCAAAAACAGACATTTTATCATCTGGCACTCACGGTTTTGGACTACTAGAAATTTTGCTTGTTTGGTGAACATCTGTTGGGAATTTTAGTTTTGCTTACAAAGGAAATACACCTGTTTCATCAAAAGGAGTGTGTGTAGCAGAAAACACTCACCCACACACCTCCTCCCAGACGAGGAGAGCTGGAAGCCTTCAAGACAGATGCACTTGAAGCTTCCTTCTGTATTTTGGCATTGTCCAAAGATACACATATCTGGAGTCTGAGCACACTCATTGATATCTGGAAAAGAAATAGCTTGCTGAAGCTTAGGTTCAGTTATTAAGACTTATTTTTAAAAAATTGGTCAAAAGCAGACAGGAAGTGGCAGTGATAAGGTTTTGAGCTAATGATCAGAAGGTTCTACACATTCAACTCATCAGCCTTGTGCTTAGATTGTATTGTATCTCAATTGTGGGTAATTTTGGCTTAAAGCATCTGATAGGTTGAGATACACACTCGCTGTGTTATTTATTCCAAAATCTGTGTTTCCATCCCTCTTTATCACAGCCACTATTTATCCCCAACACAACTTCTACACCTCAGACAAAGCAAAAGCTTGATATTTAGGAGCTGTTTTCAATTTCTGATTTTCCTTCAGGTTCTCAGCACAGACAAAAACACAGGAGAATTTAACCAGGCCAGAAGTTAAACTCTAGCAGTTCTATCTAATCCCTTACAGGCAGAAAGTGTGTGTCTGACTCAGGTTTTGAAAATCAGCAGAACGAATCACCACCAAGACCTGAATTCACTGCTCCAAAATGAAAAATAGCCAATTTGACACAGCGTAGTAATACAATATATCATGATATTCAACAGACCTCCAAAAGGAGGTTGTCTATGTGTACAGCATTTTTGAGCAGTGTTTGTTTTCCTGGACTAAAATCTATCCAGTTTGGAAGGAAACAGAAGGTTGCTGTCTTTTGAGGGTCCTTTTTCTGGGCAAATATGAATGACCATTAGATGTGCCTGAAAAAAGTTCTCTTAGATGTACTTTTTTTTTAAAAGATGGAGGCTCTGTATTTATCTGTGGTTATTATGTCACATGTTGTGTGATACAATGCTTCAAGCTTTGATGTCAAGTGCCATTAGGTCTTGTTGGTTCTGATCTTGTGCAAGTAACAAAAACCCTACATCTGGAAAATTTGGTACTAGATGGGTGTCCAATGGAAAACACATTTATACTGTACAAAAAGGCTCTAATCAGCTAACTACTGAGCTATGCTAACTTTGTATTTAAAAAAAAAAGTCTAGTTGTTTTTTTTTAAATCTAAGCTAATAAACTAGCTAGCATTTGTGAGTAATTTGTGAACATGCTAAACACAATGATAACATACAATGAAGCTGAATCCTGACAAACCCAAATCAGAATACAGCTACAGATAACCATGTAGATGTTTTAAATATCCTACAATAACTTGTTAATATTTAGTAAAGCATGTTATCAAAACAAGAGCTGTGTAATGAAAAATTATTTAAAGAACTGAAAAACGTTTAGAAATGTATGATCAGAGAGGATCGTACCTACACACTTCGTATCCTGAAGGTAATATCCAATAGGGCAGATACACCTGTAGGAGCCATCCAGATTATGGCAGGTTCCTGGACTACAAGTTCCAGGATTTATATCACACTCATTAACGTCTGAAAATAAGAACATTACACATACAGGAAATAAAAATATAATACCAAGGAGATGAGGGGTCTTGAGCTTGTGATGTTGGACTGGGACTAGGTCTCAATGTTCAGAGTCTTGATCTGGGTTCTCTGTCTCCATGGTCAGAGTGGTCTTCAGCTCAACCTTAGTCTGGATCTTGCTGTCCATGTTTAGAGTCTGGGGCAGTCTTGATTTGGGTCTCAATCTCCATGCATAGAGTCTAGGTCTGGGTTTCAGTCTCAATGCTCAGTCTTGGTCCCAATGCACAGACCCTTGGTCTGAGTCTTGGTCTTGGTTTGGGTCTCGGTCTTCATGTTCAGGGTCTTGGTCCCAATGTTCAGAGTCTTGGTGTGGGTCTCAATGTTGTCTTTGTCTTGGTTATATTACATATAGTGTATATTTGTGTAACATTTCAAATCTCCACTCATTGATAATATGGAGTGTGTTGTGTTCTTACCCACACACACCCGGCCATCTGGAGAAAGTTCATAACCATCACGACACACACATGTGAAGGAGCCCACTGTGTTGATACAGTTCCCATTGCGACATATTCCTCTCTGTGTGGTACACTCATCAGTGTCTAAACACAGAACATGCATAACACACACACACGTGTTACTCATATAAACAGGGCATGTGTTACACACACTATTGTCATGAGATAACAATGACTGCTTTATAGTGAAACATGTTTTGTGTTTGTGTATTTGTAGTTGTGCAAGTGTGTGAACTGAACCAGAGGAACCAAAGACCCACTGGGCCTACGCCCAAACAAAAACAAACCCAGGAGAGTCTGCTTCAGTTTCCCAGAAAGATTTCAAAACCATCAGATCTGGACTTCAACTGAGCCGAGGAGTGTGTGTGTGTGTGTCTGACAAGTGATGCAAGAATTCCTAATGAAACAGATGGAATTTTGGGTAGCTGTGTGTGTGTATGTGTGTGTGTTTGTTTGTTTGTGTGTGTGTGTTACCGATGCAGTCATCGTTGTGTGACAGTTGGAACCCTGGATAGCAGAGGCAGGTGTAGGAGCCAATGGTGTTCTTACACGTTCCATTACCACATGGCTGTCTCTCACACTCGTCCACGTCTAAACTCACACACACACACACACCACACACATCACATCCAGTCTTACTCAACTATGTGCTCACACTCAAATTGCTCAGTCTGGAGACACACACACCATTAAACACAAGTGCAACAAGAGGATAACAAAGACAATGTAATGTAACACACACTTACCTATGCACATGGCGGGGGCAGTGGTGGCCTTGTAGCCGTTGGGGCAGAGACACCGATATCCTCCCACCAAATCAATACACTGACCTGGACTACACACATTAGGGTTCTCTATACACTCGTTACGATCTGTGAGACACACATCATCATCATCATCATCATCGACATCATCATAGCCATCATCATCAACATCATTATAACCATCATCACCATCAGCAGCACCATTGTTACCATCATCATTATAACTATCATCATCATCATCATCATCATCGTCGTCACATCATCATTATAAACATCATCATTATAACTATCATCATCATCGTCACATCATCACATCATTCTAACATCATCATCATCATCATCATCGTCGTCGTCACATCATCATTATAACCATCATCATCAGCAGCACCATCATCACATCATCATTATAACCATCATCATCATCATCGTCACATCATTCTAACATCACCATCATCATTATACCCATCATCACCACCATCATCTTCATCGTAATCATCATCATCAGCAGCAGCAAAATCATCAACATCATTATAACCATCATCTTCATCATCATTTTTACCCCATCATTAGAATAATCTTCAACATCATCATTATACCCATCATCATCATCATCATCATCACAATCATCATTTTCATCTTCATCATCATCATCATTATAACTATCATCATCATCATCATCATCATCATCATCGTCACATCATCATTATAACCATCATCATCATCATCGTCGTCACATCATCATTATAACCATCATCATCATCAGCAGCACCATCATCATCACAATCATTTTCTTCTTCATCATCATCATCATTATAACTATCATCACCATCAGCAGCACCATTATTACCATCATCATTATAACTATCATCATCATCATCATCATCATCATCATCGTCATCGTCACATCATCATTATAACCATCATCAGCAGCAGCAGCACCATCATCACCATCATCATTATAACCATCATCATCATCATCATCGTCACATCACATCATTCTAACATCACCATCATGATTATAACCGTCATCACCACCATCATCATCTTCATCGTAATCATCATCATCATCAGCAGCAACATCATCAACATCATTATAACCATCATCACCACCATCATTATCATCATCATTATAACCATCATCTTCATCATCATTTTTACCCCATCATTAGAATAATCTTCATCAACATCATCATCATCACAATCATCATTTTCATCTTCATCATCATAATCATCACCATCATCATTATAACCATCATCACATCATCATTAGTATCACCACCATCATTATCATCATCATCATCATTGTGGAAGTGCAATCATTAAAGTACTAACACACATTTATTATAATCACATGCACTGTATTTTTCTTTGTTTGTTTGTTTCTTTGGACCATTCTGTACACAAACACACACACTGACCCAGGCACAGTCCGGTGGGGGTGAGTCTGTATCCTTGCTCACACTCGCAGCGATAACTGCCCGCAAGATTCAAACACCTGGCGTTTTGCTGGCACACGGGTCCATTCTGACACTCGTCAATATCTGTAAGATAAGAGATATATATCACACACACACACACACACACACATCAATATCTTTAGAAAGAATACAGTTGCTGTATTTTCTGTACTATATATCACACTGACTAAACAACAAAGCAACATGTATAATTTCAGTATTAGCTTAATTGTAACTTCCCAGTTTTTAGTATTTTTACGGTAGCCATGCTGCTCCAGCAGTTACAGTAGTATAAAGCATGTGTGTTTCCACTGCGGTTCCAGAACCTTCTGAGGAACTAAAAAGTTGTAGTTGTGTAGCTTTCCTGAAAGAGAACTCTAGAGTACTAACCCTGGAGCAAGATCCCAGTTCTTCCAGTGGAAACACACTTATACACTCTGGATCAGGATAAGGCGCTCTGGATAAGGGCGTCTGCCAAATGCCGTAAATGTAAATGTAAATGTAAATGTGATGTATTGTCAAGAACATAAAATATAAAGATGTTGGAGCGTGGCTGTGGGGATTTGTGTTCATTCAGCTACAAGAGCATTAGTGAGGTCAGGCGCTGATGTTG
>CM075008.1:897114-903146 GCA_037576675.1 Pangasius sanitwongsei | reverse complement strand
AGATAGACAGAGAGAGAGAGACAGACAGTGAGAAAAGCAGAAATACAGACAGAGAGAGAAAAAGATAGACAGAGAGACAGAGAGAGAAAGAGATAGACAGAGATAGAGACAGAGTGAGAAAGTGATAGAGAGAAAGAGAGAGAAAAAGATAGAGAGACAGAGAGAGAAAGAGATAGACAGAGAGAGAGACAGACAGAGTGAGAAAGGCAGAGAGACAGAGGAAGACAAAAAGAGACAGAGAGAGAGGGGATGAATTGTACTCCTCTCCTCTGTGTCCCATATGTGTTTATTTTCATTATCTAAGAAATTCATTATTTTTTTACTGTCAGTTTGTTTGTATACACTTTGACTTCCTTCCTTTACTTCCTTTATTGTTTTCTGGGAACAAACATCAGAATCTTGAAGGTTGGAATTTGATCGGCTCTCAGCACATCAGTGCACTAGATCCAGATGGGTACACAAACTTTTGAGCACTGTAACATGGTGAGTGTTTTGGAACACAAAATGGTTCACGGCTTCATGTCTTTAAAAGCTATTTCAGAGTTTTGCGTGAAGTACGTTAGTGGCGAGTAAACGTGACACTCTTGCAAATTTGCCACCAGGCTACGGGAAAAGTTAAACGCCAGTGTCAGTCACATGACCACCTTCTGAGAAAGTAAATATTTTCTGCAGCGCTGGCCGAGAGACCAGCACCACGACGTCGCGTCCCATCATGCTTTATCAGATGAGTTCATGCTAAGAGAAAAGGTCAGAGGGATTTAAACGTTGTCATGACTTCATCTAGACCGCGATCCGGAGATTAACTGATCCTAATAAACAAAACCCCATACAGAGAGTCGGCTGCACGAGTCTCGAGTGATTATGGCTGTGGGGGCAAATAAAATTACAGCAAATAGGTCAGGGGCTGCCTCTGTTTACTGCAGATGACTTTTATAAATTATTGGCGCCCCGTGTGGATTCTTCACAGCCTGGTGATTGTGTTGGTATTAGAGAGTCTTTCGACTGTGTCATATTTTCTTCAGATAGACTAACGTTTTCCATTTATGTGTGTGAGTGTGCGCAGTGTGTGGTGTGTATGTGTGTGTGAGTGTCTGCGGTGTGTGTGTGTGTGTGTGTGTTTAACCTTACCCTCCACTATGACTGTAATAGGGTTGGGTCTGAAACCCTCTCCACCGGGACACAGATTTTTATACCCAGCTGGGATGATGGACAAGAAACAAACACACTTTGTTACACAACTTTTCCACTGAGCAATTGTGTGTGTGTGTGTGTGTGTGTGTGTGTGTGTGTATGTATGACTCACAGGAGTTAAGTGGTGGACAGGCCTCACATGGATTTCCCCACCCCTGTCCTAACGAGCAGCAGCAGGAGGCTTTGGACACCCCCACACCGATCTCATTAGAACAGTCCAAACTCTCTGAAGCGTCGCCACGGGAACGAACGTCAAGATAGCAATTCCCAGAACGAGTGTCTGAAATGGGAAACATAGAAAAGCGTGATTGGATGTGCATTCCCTGCATTCCCAATAGCTATTGATGACATCATCGCATGTGGTCATGCGTCCCAAACAGTCAGTAATACCTGTGTAGTGGACTACAATGACTTGGCTCAATGAAGCAGGGAACTTGTGTTTAATCAGCCAACTGCAAGCTTGATCATGTGACATCACATCTAGCTTTTCTTTCAACTCAATGTAGTGCTTAGCATGAAATATTGGTTTAATGCTGCCTTCACATGCTCCCTACATCCTCCTCTTCCCCACAAAGTGTTCATGTGCACCACTAATCTTAGCTGGCGTGATTTATTTTGCTACCTTTCTCCTTTTGTGAAACAAGTACAGTCCATAACCAGTGGTTAGAGATATAATTAGCATTAAATAGCAAGACCAAGTCAGCTAGAAAGCTAGCTAAAATTAGGTTGTGTTATATTGTGTAATTAGAGTGAATTAGGTTTGTTGTAGGCTAATCAAATTCAGCTGAAACCTCACCCTTGTTAACAAAGTACCAAGTCACTCAATCACAACATGCTAAAAATGAAACTTTTCATGTTCAGTTTGTGACCTAAGATTTGCCTCTATAATAGAAATCTAACATTTATAAATCATTTTGTCCTGTTCTTTAGTGAACCTGAGCTCATAAATCTGCATGTGATATTGCAGTGTGTGTGGTTTTGGTTTCTCACCCACACAGCCGACTCCTGTAGGATTGAGCTGGAAGTCGGGGGGGCAGTTACAGATGTAGCTACCCGGAGTGTTCACGCAAAAGCCGCTGATACATGTGGTGGGGTCTGCACACTCGTTTATATCTGAAACACACAAACGCAGACAGATTCATTGTTCAGCGCTTTAGTACCCACTGTATTAGTGTTCGTCTGGTGCTGCTGTGTAAGTCCTGGAGTAGCACGTCTGCCGTAAACACTCTAACAGTAAGGCAGAGACTTCGAATAAAGTGACTTATAATGCAAAAAAAATTTATAAAACACTCTGACTTTGTGTTTAACATTAATTACTTGAACCACTATTGAATCTGTGTGTGTGTGTGTGTGTGTAAGAGTGACAGGGACAAATGACCACTAATGAGTGTGTTTTGGTTTCTCCCGTCCTCTAACCTCATTATTTGTCCTGAACTGGTATTTAATGCGACAGCTTTGGAACAGAAGCTGTGTGTGTGTGTGTGTGTGTGTGTTTCCACTGTGACAGAAATGTGTATTTAAAGAACACAGTCTGTGGGCTACACTGATAATTGCTTACTGTTGAAACTTGGCATTTATTTAGTTCAGTTGTGGTTAGTCGGTTTTCACATACATCTTATTATGTAACGTGACATTCACACACATTGCAGTTCACATATTTTACCATCAATCTGAATATGATTATTAAATGATACAGCTTGCAGAATAATGAGACCGCTATTTCACTATTTTGTGGCCGCTTTCAGATTGCCACGCCTATTCATACATAATAACGAGAGGCGGCCGGTGTGGAAATGTTCCTAAGAAGAACATGGAGGTTGCATACAATTCTTTGACCATGTCTTCCTTCACATGTCACTACACATTCTACTTTACTTTAACCCATTTTATTTCAGTGGAATTAAACTTCAAGACAACTTCAAAGCTTTTATATAAAGGTCATGTGGTGGAAGTGCGTGCTGAAAAGCCCACGAGGCACACACAGCCTTCAACTAGAAATAATGGAGCACTGGATGTGTTCGGTCCGGTGAATAATGAGAGTATAATAATGGGAGTAGTGTTCATCACTATCAGGGCATGTGAATGGAAAACCTCTCCATGTTCTTTATACAGTTCTTTATACAGTCATTGGGAAAAAGAAAGTGCACCCGCTTTCAATTCTATGTTTTTATTGATCAGGGCCTAAATAACAATCATGTGTTCCTCACCAACTTCTATAAACAAACAAATAACCTCAGGTTACAACAACAAAACACAACAGGTTTCAAGATGTTGTCATTTTTTTCCCAAAAAGTAAAACAACATTCAGAAACCAGGTGTATAAAATAAGTACACGCTATAATTCAGTAACATGCAGAACCACCTCTGGCAGCAATAACTTGAAATAAATGTCTTCTGTAGGAGTTTATCAGTCTCCCACATCGTTTTGGAGAAATTTTGGCCCACTCTTCTTTAAAGCATTGCTTCAGTTCATTGATGTCTGTTATATACAGTTCTCTTAAGATCCCACCACGGCATCTCAATAGGGTTGAGGTCCGGACTTTGACTTGGCCATTCCAACACCTTGATTTTTGTCTTCTTTAGCCATTCAGATTTGCTGGTGTGTTTGGGATGACTGTCCTATTTCATGACCCAATTTCAGCACAGCCTAAGCTGCTGGACAGATGGCCTCACATGTGTCTCAAGAATGTTCTGGTATAAAGTAGACTTCATTGTTCATTGTTGGTCTTGTGGCTGCTTGACAGTTGGTATGAGGTGTTTGGTTTCGCCAAACTTGGTGCTGTGCATGATGACCAAACATCTCCACCTTGGTCTCATCATTCCAAATCATATTGTTTCAGAACTTTTATGGTTTGTTCAGATGCAGTTTTACAAACCGAAACTGTGCTCCATATTCTTTTTGGAGAGAAGGGACTTTTTCTTAGCCACACTTCCATGAGTTCAGTCTTTTTCTGATTGTGCTGTCATGAACATAAACATTTAATGTGATTACAGAAGCCTGTAGGCCACATGATTGGGTTTTTCTTTATATCTCTGAGCATTAAATGGTCTGAGCTTGGACTGAATTTGCTGGGATGCTCACTCCTGGGAAGATTAGTAACTGTCTTAAAACTGTTCTCCATTTGTAAACAGTCCTTCTCACTGTAGAATGGTAAATTTAAAATTGTTTGGAGATGGCCTTATAACCATTCCCCCACTGATGAGCAGCAGCAATTGCTTCTCTGAGGTCATGGCTGATATTCTTTCTTCTTTACATGATGTAGACACACACCTGAGTGCTCCAGAACACCGAGCTGCCAAACGTTCTGCTTTTATAGAGGTAGTCACACCTCTTGATGATGATCTAATCCTGTGCATTTCATTAGTAACACCTGGCTGCTAATTACTCTCCTAATGATTGTGAAAGTAGGAAGGGTGTACTTATTTTCCCCACCTGGTTTCTGAATGTTGGTTTACTTTTGGGGGAAAATGACTATATATTGAAATCTGTTGTGTTTTTTTGTTGTCACCTGAGGTTATACGTTTGTTTATAGAAGTTGATGAGGACCACATGATTCTTATTTAGCACCTGATAAATAAAAATATAGAATTGAAGGACTTTCTTTTTCCCATGACTGTAAATATTTGTCTTCAATCTATTTCTGTTTTCAATTTTGAAACACAAGTACATTTGAATGAAAAAATATATATATTATGACTCTGAGCATCAAGCATACCATCAGCTTCATGTTTAGGGGAGACTTGCTCTGAAATTAAGCTTTTTCCTCTAACGTTTTTCATTTACTGCAGAAATGTATTTAATATATATTTACGTGGATAGCATGTTAGTGCTGTACCTGTACAGTTTCCTCCGCTGCGGTCCAGCTCGTAGCCAATATGACAAACACACCTGAATAAACCCGGAATATTTTGACAGCGTCCGTTCACACAGATATCAGCAAACGAGCACTCATCAATGTCTGAAAGCAAACACAGACGCAGAGACAGTAAACTACATCAGTACAGCACATCTGTATTTCACAACCCAAATTTCTCCCTGCTCCGTAATGACATGCACTAAATATGACATAATGTACAATACACTTAATGTCTGGCAGGAGAAGAGTTACAAAACAAATAAGTCGAAAAACACAAAGCCACAAAACACACTCTGACCTTTAAACAGTCTGAATCATTTAGAAAAAAAATCTGTAACCAGAGAAATAAAATAAAATAAAGAGTAATGAGTGCAGCGTGGGAAGCTGAGCCGAAACCAAACCCAGAATCTCATAACGTCACATTCATAAATCATCCCAAATGTCTGTTTCTTCACCACTGAGGATGATTTTACTGTTTACTGCGAAACAAACAAACCCTTAAACACTTCAGATTACTAGCTCCATTTCTAAATTACTGAAATTACTGCATATTGTAAATAACAATCATCATTTTACTTCATATATCTTATCTACGTTGTAAATATTTTGTAATAAATTGTAAATACATACAGCTTGCCGTTGACTGTCACTCATTATTGTGACAAATTAATTATTTATGCATGACATCATGTACAGAATCATTTTACATCATTGTTGTTTATCTTATAACTGATTACTTGTCATGGTATTTTTGTGTACCACGGCCATAATTCCTGCCATCAGGACACAATTAAAGTAGATCAGCTGGCTGCTCTGTTTCATTATGAAACTTCAACATTTATTTAATATCTATCTATCTATCTATCTATCTATCTATCTAATTGATTTAATGTATTTACTTACATTATTTATTTAGGACAGACAGATAGACCCCTTTTGTACCTTCACATGCTTGTCCATCGGGTGTTGCTATGAAGCCCATGT
>CM075008.1:872881-890381 GCA_037576675.1 Pangasius sanitwongsei | reverse complement strand
TTTCAAAGACTGTTATTCATTTATTGTTATAATTAATAAAAGCGAAGTGCGTTACATTTCTGAGTATAAATGCCTTACGTTACGATAAAAGCGATAAACGGGAAACAGAAGTGAAAATAAAGGTGAGTAAACAGGACCACACCTTTGAGGAAGGGTTTTCCGTTGATGAAGTCTCCGCGGTGAGAGAACCCCGGTCCCCGTGGACACAGGCGGGTATATTCAGCCGAGCCTTTTTCAGGACACTCGTCACACTCTGGTCCCCAGGCCACGCCCACCGAACAACAACACGCATCCACGCGGTGACGGCCCGGGATCGGAGTTCCACATCGCTCGTCCTCATGGGACAGATAACAGTGCTCTGTCCGCAGATCTGTACACACACACACACACACACACACACACACAGAGCTCATGGTTTACAGGCATAAAGGTTCCATGTTCTAATTTATAGAGTTTGTCAGTTCTTGGCATCTCCTTTGTCCCATTTTTTTTAATGGGTTCTTCAACAATATGAATTATGAACATATGAAGCTTGAACTCTGCTGCACACACACACACACACACATGTATACACACACACACACACTGACCGATGCAGATTCTCCCAGACGCGTCGATGGTCATTCCGGTGGGACACTGACAGAAGAACGATCCGGCCGTGTTCACACATTTCCCATTAATACACAAACCCGGAAACACCTCACACTCGTTCACATCTGTACAAAGACAGAGAGAGATTTGAGCATGTGTGTGTGTGTGTTTGTGTGTGTGTGTGTGTGTGTTTTACCTTCACAAATTGTTCCTTTGGCTAGGATGTGTCCTTTAGGGCAATGCGTATCTGAGGAAGGGAAGCAGGATCATCACACACACACACACACACATACACTAAAATTAATGAAGAGGTTAAATCATTCTTTAAAAAATACAGCTAAAATAATTTTGGAATATGTGTGTGTCTAAAACGTGTGAGTGTGTGTGTGTACCTTTTTCACACACTTTACATGGTGACCCCCATGCCGCTCCGAGTGTAGCGCAGCATTCAGATTTCAGCGTCGCTCCATTAATGTTCATCTCACACTTATTGTTCACCACCTTCAACCAACATGTACTCTTACTCGTCTCTACACACACACACACACACACACACATGTACAAACATTGGAATAACAATTGGATATCAAGGCTAACTGCAGTCAGACGCCCTAATCTACAGCTCCCAGGTTTCCAGGTCTATAGCTCGCTAGTTTAAAGGTACCTGCTTTACAGCTCCTTAGCTTACAGGTGCTACTTTAACCTAGTTTACAGGCTAATAGTCTACAGGTCCCTGGTTTACAGACCCCTCGTAGTCTTTTTTTTTTTTTTTTTTTTTTTTTTACCTATTTACAGATCACTGATTTGCAGGTCTGTAGTTTCCTCTTTCACCAGTTCCCAGTGTCAGTGTATAGGTCCCTAGTTTCCTTCTTCCCTAGTTTCCTGTGTCACTAGTTCACAGGCCTCTATTCCTTATTTTCTAGTTTCGTTTTTGTCTAGTGTCTTTAGTTAACTTTAAGGCCTCTAGATTCCTTGTTACTAGTTTTTAGTGTCCCTTGTTTATAGATCACTAGTTCTCCTACTCCTTTGTTTCCAGAGTCCCCAGATTACAATATTTAGTTTTAATTCTTCCATAGTTTTTAGGGTTTTCAGTTTACAGGTCTCATCCCTATGTTCATTCCTTAGTTTCTGGTGTTTTTAGTTTCCAAGTTTCCTGCATTCCTAGTTCAAAAGTCCCTGGTTTCCAGGTGTTTCTTTCTTTCCTATTATTTAGTGCCCCTAGTGTACTGGTCATTTGTTTCTTTTCCATTGTTTCTATTGAGTGGAGTTTACAGCTTCTCAGTTTCCCTCCTTTATAATGTTCCAGATTTCCATATTAATGTGTGTGTGTGTGTGTGTGTGTGTGTGTATATACCGATACACTGGGTTCCAGTGGAGTCCAGACTGCTGCCTGTGCCACATTCACAGATGAAGCTGCCCATAGTGTTCTTACAGTCTCCATTCACACAGGGATTGGACAGACACTCATCAATATCTGCACACACACACAAGCATGTTAATACGTACACGAAGACAAACACTGGGCTCTAAAGGTTCATTTTATCTGGGTTCTGTAGTGTATTCTGAGTGTGTGTCTAGGGATTTGAGTTGCTTGGCCCTGGGTTCTATAATGTTCTCCAATATGGGTCCTGAATGCTTGGTCCTGGGCTCGGAGTGCTTGGCTGTGTGTTCTGACTGTTGAGTTCTGTTTTCATTGTGGGTTCTGAGTGTAAGGTTCTAACTCACCCTCACATACTTCAGTCTCAGGCTTGAATTCATAACCTTTGGGGCATTGGCAGACGTAGCTGCCCGGAGTGTTCCGGCAGAACCCATTATCACACAGCAACCTGTTCCTCACACACTCATCAACGTCTGAGTCACACACACAATAACACATAAACAATTCAAAGTGGTTTCTCCATTAACACACCAGAGTAAACAGTGAACTATTATGCATTAACACACACACACACACACATACACACACATACACACCTACGCAGATTTTCCCCGTCAGATCCACCTCAAAACCCAGGTTACAGTTACACTTGTAGGTACGCAGCATGTTCTCACACTCTCCGTTTGGACAGATGTCAGGATTCAACGCACATTCGTTAATATCTGTAACACACACAGCACCACAGAGTCACAGTGTGTGTGAGTGTGTGTGAAAGAGAGATAGACAGGCCGAGAGAGAGAGAGAGAGAGAGAGAGAGAGAGAGAGAAAGAGAGTGTGTTCTTACCTCTGCCATCGGTGGTGGTACCGATTCCACTAGGACACAGAGCGGCAAACTCAGCTGAAACACACACACACACACACACACACAAGCTTACATCAGATGGGTAGATTCTGGTTCTTTAGTGTTTGGTTCTAAGTGTTATATTTTGGCATTATGCTCTGGTTTGTGAGAGTTCTGTTCTAGACCCTAAGTAACGGTTCAAGTTTCCGGGTTCTAAATGTTTGTTTCTGAGTTCTGTTTGATGATAGAGTTATAAGATGGATTCATAAAATTCTTAAATACTCGGTTAAGTTGGAGTTGTTGCATTCTTTGGTTCTTGACACTGGAGCCTTTGCTTAAATTTGTAAGGTTTTGGTTTTCAGTTGGTTGCTTGCTGGCTCTGAGGTCTCAGTTTTAGATCCTGCTTTTTCGATAATTGATTGGTTTTTGATTGTTCTGAGTTCTTTGTATTTTGCTCTTTGTTCTGAGTTCTATGTTCTGTGTTTTCACTGTTTGGGTTCTGGATGTTGAGCATTTGTTTCTGGCCTCTAAGTGTTTGGTGTCTAATTTTTAGGTTTTGGGTTAGATTTTTGGATATTTAGATTATTTAAAAGTTATTTAAATTATTTAAGGATTCTGAGTATTCGGTTCTGCATTGTATGTGTTTGCTTCTAATGTTTCTGTGTTCTAATTGTTAAGTTCTGGGTTCTGCTTAGGTGTCTGATGTGTTTGGGTTACATTGTGGGATTTTCTGTCTGTCCTGGGTACTCACCATAACTCATTTCTGGGTTCTAGGTGTTTGGCCTAGGGTTCTGAGGGTTCAGTTCTCTGTTTTGGGTTCCATTGTTTTGATGCTGGGTTTAGGTGGTTAGATCCTAGAGTTCTGGATGTTGGATTCTTTATTCCGAGTAGGTGATTATTTGGTTTTTTGAACTGGTGTGTGTGTGTGTGTGTTACCTGAGGTCTGTGGTGGGCAGGGTTGGCATGGTTCTCCAAAGGCGTATTCCGTATTCGCACAGCAACATTCAGATTTTGTCAGCGCACCGAAGAACGGCTGCACGCACTGACCACGCTTATAACCACCATAACACGTACTGCGCATGTGTGTGTCTGTGGAACAAGAGACAGGGTGTGTGTGTGTGAGATTAGAGACAGATAGAGAGAGAGAGAGAGAGAGAGAGAGAGAGAGAGAGAGGGAACAGACAATAATAAACAAAAATCTCATTCTTGATACTTTTACCCAGACAGAACAGTTTGCATGCTGTAATAAAGCAAATTTAATTCAGGATAACAGAATGTAGATCCGGTTCTTTTGTGCTGGAAAACTGCAGCGTGAGATTGAGATTGGACATGTATTTTACTTTTTGTGTGTGTGTTTGTGTGTGTGTGTGTGTTTGTGTGTGTGTTTGTGTCAGACTCACCCACACAGGTGCGTCCATCGAGGCCGACAGCAAGTCCTGGCATACATTCACACCTGAAGGAGCCCTCGGTGTTCACACAGCGGCCGTTTAAGCACATTCCTGGAGTCTCACACTCATCAATGTCTGAATCACACACACACACACAGAATTGGAGAGTAAGGATAACCGTAATAGGCAACCTAGTCTTCAGGTACCTGGTTTACAGGTGCTTAAATTTTTTTTTCTTAGTTTTTGATTTCCCTACTTTACAGGTGCTTAAATTCATTATTCCCTATTTTACAGGTCCCTAGTTTCCCTTTTCAGTAGTTTACATTTCTCTAGTTTTCAGGTCCCCAGTTTACATTTCTCTAGTTTTCAGGTCCCCAGTTTACATGTCTCTAGTTTACAGGTCCCCAGTTTACATGTCTCTAGTTTACAGGTCCCCAGTTTACATGTCTCTAGTTTACAGGTCCCCAGTTTACATGTCTCTAGTTTTCAAGTCCCCAGTTTACATGTCTCTAGTTTTCAGGTCCCCAGTTTACATGTCTCTAGTTTTCAGGTCCCCAGTTTACATGTCTCTAGTTTTCAGGTCCCCAGTTTACATGTCTCTAGTTTACATGTCCCCAGTTTACATGTCTCTAGTTTACATGTCCCCAGTTTACATGTCTCTAGTTTACAGGTCCCCAGTTTAAATGGACTAGTTAAATTGTAGCTTGTATTTGTTTATAGCATTTGTATTTGCATTAGTTTATTCTGGAAATTGTGTTTGTGGCAGAGTTTCCACTGGTTTGGTCACTGTTTTTTTTTTTTTCTAGGAGTTTAAGGAATAGCATGTAGAATTGGTTTTAATGAATAATAGGTGTGTTAAATAATTTCAAAGTTAAACTGAAAGCTGAATTCAATTACATTGCCTAAATGCAACATAATCAATTCAACAAATTTCAGAGCCAAACTGTAATAATCCAAATTGCTTACAAAAAAATATAATTAGAATTATAAAATAATTATTATAATAATAAGCTTCATTTATTTTATTAATTGAAGGTTAATTAGAGATGAATCTCTCTCTCACTCTTGCATGCATAACTGATCCCAATCACTCTAATCCAAACAATGTGTGAGAGTGTTATGTCTGAACTCACTGGCCTGTGTGTGTGTGTGTGTGTGTGTGTGCGCGTGTGTGTGTGTGTGTGTGTGCGTAGGCTGGTTTTGTTAAACAGAGAGAATGCCAAGTTCCGCACCAGACTACACAAATCATTAATGAGAGAATACATCAACCATAACGACCCATTAGGAACTCTCTATGTGTGTGTGTGCGTGTGTGTGTGTGTGTGTGCGTGTGTGTGTGTGTGTGTGTGTGTGTGCAGGCATGTGTGTGTACAGACTATCCAAACTAAACACATCTGTATCTGGCACTATGGCAGTGGTTCTATGGTGTGGGATGGGGTGTGTTCTTCTTCTCCATCAAAAATTTTTTATAACTTTTATTTTTATAATTTTATAGAACTTTTGAGGTTTGGGCATTTCCATCTGAGAGTGACATTGTAGACTAACATTAAACAGTAACACATCTGACAAATACATTCATTTTAATAATAAAAACACCCCATCCAGCACCCACACAGCAGTTTTGTCACAAGTAATGAACACTTAATTGATGAAATTGGACAGTAGTTTCCTCGAACACATTTATTTTTAAATCATATACACTATATGACCCAGGAGTGAAAAATACTTGAGTAATTGTACTTTGTTATGTACTTTGTACTTAAGCATTATTTTTGGATTTATACTTTACCTGAGTGTAAATGAATTTGAATACTTGTCCTCTAATTTTATTCAGTTTCCAAGAAAATAAATGAACTTTTTATACCCTACATTTAGACCTTAACATACTAAAGTCTCTTCTTCTCTCATACATTAATGACTGTACAATATACATCAATAGAATATTTACATTTTAGTTTAAAGCATCCAATCAAGTTCATAAATGTAGAAAAAAATATATCAAGAATTATGCTAATTCATCTTCTGCTGTGACCTACTTTCTGGAACAGATCAGATTTTGACATATTATTGATACTTTTACTTTGCATGTGTAAAGTTCTTGTGTAAAGTTTCTCACCGATGCAGTAACGTCCCGTGCCATCCAGCAGGAACCCGGCTTTACAGATGCACTTGAAGCTGCCATCATCGTTGATGCACATCCCATTCAAACAGATGTTCCTAATCTTGCACTCGTCCATATCTGAACACAAAGATACCCACAAGTGAACAAATCATAAAACACACTCACGGCCAGTCTGTCTGAAACTGTTAACTAAACTGCAGAATTACATCAGAAATACACCAGATTTAATTCTTTATTTACTATTAACTACTTATTTCCCGCAACAATACCCGATTGAATACTATAGAATTGAGCCTGTACAAGAGGCTAGCGGAAAGACACTTGAACGTAAGCTTTAATATCTCTAATCTCTCCCTTTATTTATCTCTATATTTTTTAAATGACACTTTTGTTGTCAAAGAAGTTAATTTGCAAAGACTTTAAAAAGAGAAACATAAGTAACTTCTTTGTACACCACTCTGTTACTGACCTTCTTCAGTTTCCACACTCTGTACCTTTTGGCTTTCCACTTTCCTTATATGGTAATCACTTCCTGTTTCTTACCACATTCAGTCCTTCTAGTGATTGGATGTTCCTTAGCCACTCTAAACTGTGCTTTTGTTCTTTCTGTAGTTCAATGATGTTTCCAGATAAAACCTCAATACGTCTCAGTTGGGTTTATGTTGCTCTCCTGAGTGCTCTCTGCTACAGACATGTTCATTTTTAATTTTTTTTTTTTTTTTTTTTTAAATATAAACAATTTCAGACTGGCTACCTGTAAAACCTGAAGAAATGAAACAATGTGGGCCAAGAGCTTCACCACACCATGTGGTGTTCCATCACAAGAGCCAAACTCTTGTGCTACATTTAACAGATCATCCTGTGTTACATATATGCAATATTATATATTATATATATTATGAAGTATATATGCAAGAATGAGTCTGTGTGCTCTAAGCTAATCAGTCGTTTATCTGATGATCAACCAGATCTGTTCAAAACAGAGCTTTTGAGAAGACTTCAAAAATGATTTCATACTTTCTGTGTGTGTGTGTGTGTGTCCTACCTTGGCAGTTCTTCCCATCAGAAGTAAGTTCAAAGCCAGCGTTACACACACAGTGGAAACTCCCCTCCGTATTCACACAGCGTCCGTTATTGCAGATACGTCCGTTAGCTACACACTCATCCAGATCTGAGAGCACAAGAGTGTGTGTGTGTGTGTGTGTGTGTTAGAGTGCTGTCACAACAAATTTTACAGTTCAGTTACTATTTAACACATTTCCTGAACTTTACGCTTGTGTCACTTGACGAAGGAAAGGACTCTGACTAAATATGTAATTTATGATTACTCACTGTTTAAATTATGTAGCAAATTTGCTATAAAAATGACCAAAGTATTTGTCCTAAACCTGATATTACAAGTAATTAAGAATCGCTCTTTATCTGTGGTTGAAACTCAACTGATTTTCTACAGTAATACAACAGTATTATGTTATACACTATTTAGTAAGCATATTCATACCAGAGCAGTGTTGAATTCTGCTTTCTGATTGGTCAGAAAGTGTTGATTAGTTTTCTATAACAGCAGCTCTGACAGTAGCGCAGGTTTATATTAATGCGCTCCTTCTAATACATTATCGTTTCTATAGCAACAGCTCATTCACAGGGACGTGTACAGCAGACGCTCCACATAAACAGATTAAAAACATGAGTAATTGTTTTGTCACAGTCAGAGGTAATGCTGTTCAGGTTTTCCGACATCTTCGGGACAGAGGAGTTTACGCTTCTTCGCGTTTCTCGGTAACATGCGTAACAAGCTGCTTTTTTTTGCTTTATTAACTTCAAGAAAGAAAAAGAAAGAGAGGCTGGTGAGGGAACGACTTTATAGCTGCTATAGCATAAGTGACAACAGGAACTAACTTTTTGTGAACGTTCCACAACATCAAATGTAAATATAAATGATGTTTCACTCTTTAATAAATAAAAACATGTAATCATTGACAAACTGGTGCGGTATAAGAAGAATAAAACACTTCAGGATGTGCTGTTATGAGACATTTGGTGCTAACAGTGTTTCGGAGGGTTCCATTTAAAATCTAATCGTATATATTCCTGACATCTTGACAATGTTGAAGATGGCAGACGTTTATGTGGATCACCAGATGGTAAAATTAAGCTAAATTACTGTGGAATAAAAAAAAACCCCACACAAATCTGAAAATGATTATTTTTCCTCCTGGGATTGTTTTGTTTATGTCACAGTATATATGATGTGAGCACACAGTGTAGCTACTGCTAATGTTCATGCTGTGTGTGGCACTATAACATTATACCCTCAATAACATTCACATAATTTTGAATACTAAATAATTTGTTAATTAATATTCAAAAATATGTTTTGTAGGAATTTGGCATCTTTAGTGATGTGTATGTCTTACTCACCTTTGCACTCAGTTCTGGTAGCAGTAGTCTGAAATCCAAGAGGACACTGACAGTAGTAGGAACCTGGAATGTTTATGCACTGGCCATGCACACATGGATTACGCTCACACTCGTCATCATCTTAAACACACACACATAACACACTGATGTCATGCATATACATATACATATACATATGTACATACAGTATACACATGTCTCTTGACTGATATGAACATAGTAAAATAAGTAAACAATAAACACAGTATGTGTGTGTGTGTGTGTGTTTATTTACCAATACACTCTCCACGGTCATCAAGACGGAAGCCCATGTTACACTCGCAGCGGTAACTCCCAGGGACTGGAATGCAGCGACCATTCAAACACAGGTTCCTCACGACTTCACACATGTTTGAAATGTTCTGGAAACCTGATAGCAACAGATGTAGAGTCTGTGTGTGATTGTGTGAGGAGTTTTTACGAAAATAGGCAAAAGTGTACTGAGTGTAGTGTGCATTAAGAGTGCAGCAGAGTCATGGTTTGGTCTTGGTCTGAGTATAGGGTCAATCCTTAAGAGAGTTCTTCTCTTAGTCTGAGAATTGGGGGTCTTGGTCTTGGTCTGGACATTGAGGAATCTGGGTCTTGGATCTTTTTTTTAATTCTTTTTTTGGCCTGAGTCTGTTTTTCAAAAAGTTTGGGTTTCGAGGCAGTTTGGACCTTGGTCTTCAATGGCCTGGCCTTGACCTGGGTCTTGAAGGGTTAGTGATTTAAGAGGCTTCTGATCATAGAGTTAGAAAGCTGGGAATTAGAGTTCTAGTTTTGATCTGGATCTTCAGGGCACAGGGGGCTGTTTTTGCTCTGGGTCTTGGGAAGGGTGGGTCTGGTCTTTACCTGGTTCTAACCACTGGGATGTTTCTGGTCTTGGTGGAGTCTGCTCTTAGTCTGTATCTTGGAAAATCCGGGTTTTGTGGGGGTTTGGTTTTTGTCTGGATCTGTATCTTGGAAGGTCTGGGTTTTGATTCTTGGGGAAAGTCTGTTCTTGACATGGACATGTGTTCTTGACTCCAACTTGGTGTCGAAACAAACCTGGTATGATGCGTAGTGGTGGCACACCTGGTCCGGGACGGTCAGGAGGTTGTGGAACAGGAATAACAGGGACCTGTGGAGCAGGACCAAATGGACTGTATGGAACAAATGGGCCTGTGCCAGGACCACCAGGAACATATGGGCCAATGCCAGGTCCACCAGGAACATATGGGCCAATGCCAGGTCCACCAGGAACATAAGGTACAAGACCAGGAACAAGAGGCTGTATCTGTTGACACAATATCTGGTATTCCTCTGGAGATATAAAAGACACGGACATATATAATCAGGTATATGAACACCTATAACTAAATCAGGTATACATGCACCTGTATCAGATCATATACATGAGTAACAGGTATATTTCTCATGGACTATCAGCTGAAGTATGTCTATCTATAGCTATATAGGTATATACTGTAAGCATTTGTTGCAGGTATATTTACAGGTACACTAAGTTGATAAGTACTGTATATCTAATGTATGTATGTATGAATATCATAAGTTGCCAGTTTATTAGGTATACTAATCATAGCAGTTCAGTATAAGTATATGACAGGTGTGTTACCTGTTCCCTGGATGGGGCAAATCTCAGGGATGTTGTTTCTGGCCCAGCAGCGGCCCATTGAACAGCAGCACTGGGTCTTGGTCATACGCTGGGAGTTCTGGTTCGCACAGCGGTTATTTATGATACTGTCAAAGCAAATTCCTGCATGGGCATCTATACAGGACAAGAGGAGACATTAGGAGATATGTGAGTCTCAGATTATACCACCACTGCCAACTGAATGGAGAATCAACATTGCATAGATCAGAGAAGAGGCCAAGAGAGAAATAAAGAAAGAAAGAGAGCACAAAAGGGTATTTAGCATCTAACAGCATGTACATCTATAACGTGCATTCCTTTCATGGCAAACATCCTCCTGAAAACCCAAAACCAGACAACATCATTTGAACATCCCTGACCCATGAAAGGAGGAGGAGGAGGGGGTTTGGAAGAAGCTCTTGGCTGGAAAATCAGAGTTCCCTCAACAGTGTCATCAACCTCTCACTGAGAAGCAAAGGGAACGCCATGATCTACTTTTTTTTTACTTATTATTCAGTTCCAGAGTGAAGAGACAGAGCCAAATGATCACAAGGACAGCATGTTTTTGTGGAAGAGTCCATATGTGTCCAGACAGAATTTACCATCATAGTACCACCACGCTGTCAGTGCCAACCTGTGTGCTGTCATGTTTTAGCTCTTAGAAAATGTGTAAAATGAGTCAGTGAAGCAGTTAAACATTGAAAAGAATTTTACACAACATATTTTGGCTGGCACAGACTTCCATTACTTGTTAGCAGTGACAGCTGGTGGTGATATTAGATAGGAGGCTAAAATTTCATATCTATAAATATCTCAATGATGAAACAATTTGGGTTGTGCAAAGTATTACACTCACAAACACACAAACACACACACACACTTAAGACAGAAAGACAGCTGCATTTTTTATTTCTTTCTTTTTTATTTTGTAGGCGTTTCAAGTCTGTAACACTCAACTGGTTATTTGCTCCAAATATCAAACAAAAGAGAAGTTGTGAGTTTTTCGTTCAAAAAAAAAAAAAAAAAAAAACTTTCACTTCTGTCATGTACTTTTGGGCAATTTGTACTCTGTTTTGACAATGTGTGTTTAGTCTGTCTTCTTTTAGTTTCTCCTAAAAAAGGGATGATGGAGTAAATAATTCACTTTGCTCATGTTCATTACACCCATGACTGTATTTTACATGCACCTTCTCAATCACTGCTGATGATATGTTATGGATGTGTAAGAAAAATATCAGGCCAAATGGAGTTCAAATCTAGGGGGCGTGTCACTTTGACAAGACTGTCACTGATTGTCTACATGAATCTATAGTCTGGACGAGAACGGAATCAGCACCAGCCTCGCATCTCGCTTCTTCATACCATTCTGTGTGTTTGTATTATGACCATTGGTGGTGCTGTTGCACCCAATTCCACAAAAAAAATCCAAAGTAATCTTCTTGAAGACATTTGTTATCAGCAACTAATCCAATATGGAGCTAAAGGTAAATCTTATAGCGATGCCTTATATTGATGAGGGGATTAGCTCTGCTAGAACATTTATACCAGCCACTCTTGCTTGTTAGATATATTAGCCTTATAGCTCTGGTGCAAAACTAATAAAGCAAAATTGTTCAGATGCAAGTGTAGGGTTTATTGAATGAACCAGACTAATCCAAAGGGGTTGATAGATGGGAAAAGGGATCAGTATTAGATTTAACTCAGTAAACAAAACAGAAAGGATTAATACTGTCGAAGCTTATGCATGAATGGAAGGCTTAGTAACGTCACTAGTAGAACGTTAAAGCAAGACTTCAAGATACAATGGAAATCCTGGTTATTTATGGGAAGTGTACTAACTGGTGGTTGTGATTCTAAGTCTGAGGAACTAGAATGAGGCTTGTTGTTTGGCTGAGGATTCTATGATGCTTTTACCTAAAGCCACTTAGTCAAGACAGGATATTGAGGGTTAAGAATCTTGCTCAATCTTCAAACAGCTTTAAGTGGGATTTGAACTCACAACCTTCTGCTCAATGGAGCAATTCCTTGACCATTAAACCACCACGTCACCAGGGATTAACCTGAAACTACACTTGATCTTAAGCCAAAAGGCAGAGCCTTGGAAAACATCATGTCTTGTCCGACTAACTATTTTTGTGATAAGGGGGGCATGATGGATATTTTAATTTTTGTTGAACTATTTCTTTAATAATACTGATAATAATAATATTATAAAAGTCAAGACCATGTCAGTGACTTCTTGTGTTGATTTTAACTTAGAAACTCACTAACTAGCACAGACCTTAACTGATAAGCTACAAGTGGTTGTGTATGCATCCTTCTTAACAGAGAACCTTATTAGAACATTCAATAACATATTTTGCAGGTTTTAATAAGATAAGGCTGTAGATAAGGCTGCTTTGTTGCTCAGACAACCTTCTCAAACAAACACTGACATTGTCGAGATTTTAATGTATTAGATTCCCCCCAAAAAATGAAAATGTTCTGCAAACCTCAAATTGTTAGGAAAGATGTTTGCATTTCTTTTTTTTTTTTGCTGAAAAGGTTCCACCAAATAAAACTGGCCATGAAGGATTTTCAACTCGTTCTGGGAGAGGGAAAGAGTGATGGAGAGATCTGCTGCCACGTTCCAGAAAGACAGAGAGGGAGAAACAAGCGCATGACTCATATTTCCCTACATCAATCCTCTTAACCCTTTATCTCTCCCTTTATCTTCCTCTTAGTGGCCATCTCACTCTGTCTGTCACCCTCTCATTGTCTTTTCTCATTCCTTCCTTTCTCTCTCTCTCTCTCTCTCTCTCTGTCTCTCTCTCTCTCGTCACCTCATATACAGAGGAGCTCATTGTTGTGAAATCACTGACGCCCATTGACTGACCTAAATTCTGCTGCAGGGATACAGTAAAGGTTTCATGAGTTGTGTGAGTGTCCTTTCAGGTTTTCATAAAAACTATAAAAACAGGTGAGTGGAAACATACTATAGACTATAGACCGGGTTCTTCGGTCTTCTTTCCAAGCCCCACCCACATTTACTTACTGTTTCTATCCACATCAAGCTTCTAAAACAGAGGTATTCCACTAACCTGGTGGATTAATTAATATGGTGGAATTAATATGGTGGCAATTCTTTAATATATTAATTTAAAATGAATATAGTGAGGCCACATTGGCTCTATAGGTATTACACTGATGCTTAATATTTTCAACTAGGGTCAAGAAACGTCTGCTTTGAGCATGTAATGGAGAATAAACGCATATTTCTCTATCCAATCGTCTTTGCATTTTTGTCATCTGCTTTTTTTTTTTTTTTTAAATAAACCATGTTATCATTTTACTAATCAGAACAGACAGGGTAAATGAAAAAAAAAAAAATCTCTGTAGGTCTGTGAAAACTCTTCCCTTTCCCAATGAGCTAATTCAGGTAAATAATTTACATAAATGCACGTGATTGGCTGCAGTGGATCTGCTACGGAGTCTGAAATGAGTCATCTTGAAAAAAATAGTCATTGAACTTTGGGCAGTTTTTTCTTTTCAGTTCAGTTCGGAAATACTTTGCTGAGTCCTCCATTTGACCACCACCTGATTTAGACTATAGACAAGCTTTTTCAGTCTTCTTTCATACTAATTTTCCAAGCCACGCCCACACTTGGTTACTGTTGCTATCTACATCAAACTTATAAAAAAATGGAGGCTGGATTTATTGAGTTAAACAGCTACCGGAATACATTACATATCAGTTTTAGGGTTGAGGAAAAAGCTGACAGAAAGGTATTCAGTCTATAAATTATATTAAATGATTCAGATACATTGAGGCCAAATCCTGTGTCTCTGTCTGGTGAACTTAATTTGCCTATTTGATAACATTCCTGCATGGATAATGTGGAACAGTGCAACATTAAATATTGGCATTAGATCAAATCTGCATAACATTAACTTTATGCTAACACATATTTAAACAAGTGAACAAAGATTTGGATGGTTTGAGCCAAGTCTAACTAAATTTTAGCATGCTTGCACATATTTCTATTCTTAAAGCTAAAAAGATTTACAAAAGTAATGTCATACACGATTATTATTCGGTCAAACACACTCAGACTGGACTCAGAACATTTTTGTGTTTTGTGTTTCTCTTGTCACACTGTATGAGTCTGAAACCATTCACAAACTAGAATTATGATAATTAGGCTATCAATGACCTATCAGGGACAACTGATAAGGAAACTTAACTGAGTGAAGAGTCAATTCCAGTCCAGTAATCGTGACTCATTGTTATTTGACATTTCAACAACCAACATAACTGAAACAGTTTATCCTCTGAGCTGTGTCACCACACATTCTCACACACACTCTTCAGCCTGAAGCTCACCGATGCATCGAGATCCATCCAGAGCCGTGTCGTATCCCACAGGACATCTACAGACATAGCTACCGATGGTGTTGGAGCATTCGCCTCCACTGCACAATCCGGGGATAGTTGAACACTCATCTACGTCTGAAAGAGAAAGAGGAAAAGTAGATTTTAGTCAACACCTTAAAAATCTAACAAGAGAGAATTAGGTTTCCTGCCAAGAGATAGACTCACATTTAATACAAAATTACTAAAACGATCACCATCTCCACTAATCTATCATAATCAACCATATTACAATGCACACAATCAATGCAGACATTTCTGACTACAAGGCTAACAGAGCTAGCAGGTTTGTTGTACATGGTTGATTCTGAGATGTTGAAGCCTACACTAGCTACTGTAGATCATAAAAAATATACAGTTTTAGTTTTGCAAAGTATTAAACTATATAAGCTAAAATTTGTTCATAGAATAAAAGAGATACAATAACCTATTTGGAGGGCATGGCCTGCAGATGCTGCCTCTTCACGCCCACCATAAATGCACCTGAATTTGGATGAATGAATGTTCAAAAAGCAAATTTTCTAAGAGTGTAGCAGTGCAATAAACTTTCTGTTCCAACTTCTTTTTCTTTATAACTTGTCTATATTTTGGCAGCATTGCACTCGATATAGTCAAAAACCAAGAAATGACTGTAGAACATTTGACTACTTTTTCATTTTGCCTGATACTTGGCAGTTCCATACTTATACCCACACCACAAACACACACACTAAATAACATTTGCAGATGAAACTAAGTATTAAAAAACCCACAGAAGCAGGAGTTCTGGTTTTCCAGTTCTGGTATTTCTGGATTGTGATTCCTGAGCTCTGTGGGCTTTATTTCAGTTCTCTCCTTATTAAATTGATCGTGGCAGAATAACAGAGACACGCTGATCCCTCCCAGGAAGTCATGACAGGTCCAACCAGGATGGCCTTCAAAAAAATAATTTGATCCTATCTGGAATTCTTTCACACACTCTCCAGGGATTCTGGGAATCGTGTTATTATTTCTGGGCAGAGGCGACCCAGCCGACTCCTCTCAACCCGGCGCACTCAGCATGAATGTGTGTGTGGGTGTGTGTTATGGCTGGTCTACTAGTCTGTTCTTCTTTCCTTGAGTCCACACTGCACTAGAGAGGTTTGACTACACAGCCCCAGTAATGAACCCTTATAAATTCAACGAAGTAGGACTAAAAATAACCGCTCTGTCCCTTCTTATAAACAAACACCAGCTGGAGATGGAGTGTGTGTGTCTCTCTGTCTCCAAGGTGAAGACTGGGCAGTTTCTCTCATGCACACCAGGAGAACTGCATCAGTGAGAAACCAGATTTATGAAACTGTGAGCTGTGGTGGTGTTAGTTTAGCCTCCCTCTCAAATGTTTTATCCAACATAGCTTAGCATTCTGGACTGGAGTTATTCACATTCTTTAAACAAATCCCTTTGAACAAATTTCCATAATATTGATTCTGATCCTGACTCTGATCACCACATGATCCTGATGATCCTAATCCATCATGACCTTGATTATGGCCCTTCCAAAACTCTGACCCTGATCTTGGCATTGCTATGTCTTTGATCTTGTCCCTGAATGTCTCATGATTCTGATTTTGGTCCTCCCATTATCCTAGCCCTTGAAGCTCTGAAACCCCCCCCCCCCCCCAACCCACCCACCCCCAACCATAAGATCCTGTTACCTCGACTGTGAACCTGACCCTCCATGATTCTGGTCTTGACCATCCAGTGACTTTGATCTTGACCCTTTCATACCTTCAATTTGATTCAATTTTATTTATATGGTGCTTTATCAATGATTAAAGCACTAAACACATTTAATCCTGAACTTGACTCGATAAACCTAACCCATAAATTGGAATTTGACTTTAATTCATTCAGGTTCATGATCAAAAAATATTTTTTCAAAATCTTTGAACAAATACTTATGAACAAGTTCCAGTTATATTGATCCTGACCTTGACTGTGACCACCATATGATCCTAAGTATCCTAATATTGATTCTAAACCTAATCCTGACCATGACTGTCCCACAAACCCTGCCTGGGCTTAAACATTCTATGACATTAATCCTTAAAATCTCATAACCCTGGTCCTCTCCCACTATCCTGAAATGTCCATGAGCCTGATCCACAAGCAGACCATCTCCTGATCCAAATTCCAACTGATCGTGATCATGAACCTGCCATGAACCTGACCTCATAACCAGACCATCCCATAGTATTGATTCTAATCTGTATCCTCCCGTGATCCTACTTGTGCCACCAACCATCACGTGACACAGATTTTGAAAAACTTGATCATTCCATTAGCTTGATCCTGATCTTGACTACTGTATATTCCATTACCCTGGTGTTGGCCCTCACAAGCCCTGATTCAAACCACAGTATTCCAAGATGCTGATCTTGATTTTGATTCTGATGATCCTTCCATGAGATAATTACCCACATCCTCCAGAGAACCTGTACCAACAAAAGGAGATCATCCTATCACTGCAGTCCCTCTACTGGATTCCTTTTACCTGCCTGGTTGAAAACACTGATGTTCCTAGTATCTAAAGACGATTATCAACTCCCACTCTGAGAGTCGGACTTGTAACCCGAAGGTCATGGGTTCAAGTCTTGGGCTGGCAGGGATTGTAGGTGGGGGAGTGAATGACCAGCGTCTCCTCCACCCTCAATACCACGACTGAGGTGAGACCCT
>CM075008.1:843129-863615 GCA_037576675.1 Pangasius sanitwongsei | reverse complement strand
ACTCTACATTCCTACACCACACTCTACACTCCTACACCGCACTCTACTCTCCTTCACCACACTCTACACTCCTACACCGCACTCTACTCTCCTTCACCACACTCTACACTCCTACACCGCACTCTACATTCCTACACCACACTCTACACTCCTAGACTGCACTCTACATTCCTACACCACTGCCTCTCACTCCTACACCACACTCTACATTCCTACACCACACTCTACACTCCTACACCACACTCTACTCTCCTACACCACACTCTACACTCCTACACCACACTCTACACTCCTAACCCATTCCCTCTCACTCGAACACCGCACCCTACACTTCTACACTCCTACACCACACTCTATTTTGAAGCGACTTGTGGCCAAGTGTGGTGACCCATACTCAAAATTTGTGCTCTGCATTTAACCCATCCAAGTGCACACAAACAGTAGCGAACACACACACACCGTGAACACACACCGTGAACACACACACCGTGAACACACACCGTGAACACACACCCGGAGCAGTGGGCAGCCTTTTTTTTTTGCTGCGGCACCTGGGGAGCAGTTGGGGGTTCGGTGCCTTGCTCAAGGGTCTCACCTCAGTCGTGGTATTGAGGGTGGAAGAGAGCGCTGGTCATTCACTCCCCCACCTACAATCCCTGCCGGACCTGAGACTCGACTCTCTAACCATTAGGCCATGACTGCCCCTCCTACACTGCACTCTACACTCCTACACCACACCCCCTCACTCCTACACAACATCCCTCACTCCTCCACCACAGTCTACACTCCTACACCACACCCTTTCATTCCTTCACCACACCCCTCACTCCTACACCACACCCTTTCATTCCTTCACCACACCCCTCAGTCCTACATCACACCCCTCACTCCTACACCCCACCCCCTCATTCCTACACAACATCCCTCACTCCTACACCACACCCTTTCATTCTTATGCCACACCCCTCACTCCTACACCACACTATACATTCCTCCCTGACACCCCTCACTCATACACTACACTCTTTTCTCTTACACCACACACCCTCACTCCTCCACCACACTCTTTCACTCCTACACCACACTCTTGTCTCTTACACCACACCCCTCTCTCCTATACCACACCCCTCTCTCCTACACCACATCCCTCACTCCAACACCATACCCCTCATTCCTACACCACACCCCCTCACTCCTACACCACACCTGTCACTCCTACACCACACCTCTCTCACCTACACCACACTCCCTCACACCTACACCACACCCATCACACCTACACCACACCCATCACTCCTACATCATACCCTTTCACTCCTAAACCACACTCCCTCACTCCTACTCCATATCCTTCACTCCTCCACTCTTTGACTGTAATGTCTGTAACTCAGTGTAGTGTTAGTGTGTGTGTGTGTGTGTGTCAAGGCTGTGTGTTGTAAACAGTTGTTAGAAACAATAGTGTTCCCTTTAGGAGAAAGGGAGTGATGCCAAATAACCAAACAATCTGGAACGTCATGCTCGGACAGGATGGAGCCAAACACAAACACACACACACTCACTCACACACACACACACACACACATACACACGCACACATGCTTGGGGACATAAATACACACAGGCTGTTAACAAGCTGTCTCAATCCTTGTTTTATAGGGAATGCACAATTTTGATAGAACCACATTCCAGAAAATTCCTGAATTCACACTACTGAATATACACAACTAAATGCACACTCCTCTGCACACTCAAACAACATCCTGGAAGACACACTATAGTTATGCACTCCTCCTGAAAACACACTCTAAATGTTCACTGAAACATACTCCTAAATAAACACTCTTGCATAACCACTCCAAACACACCCTTGAAAACACACTCCTGAAGCTCACAACTGAAACACACTCCTAAAAGTACACTCCTGAAACATACTCCTCACACAAAGACAATCCTGGAACACACTCATAAAACACACCCCTGAATATACACTCCTGAAGTTCCTTCCAAAAACTCATTCCTGCAGCTCACTCCTCCTGAACACACTCCTCCTGAACATACTCCCCCTGAAACACACTCCAGTTTAATTTCTCATGGTGAAACTGAATGTTCTGGCCTCATAGAGACAGACGTGGTTTGTTTTGGGCATTTCTATGTAAATATGTATTGTAATGAAAAGCACATGGTACCAAACAAACACAGCAGTGTATCTCTTGCTCACACACCCTGTTACGGCACATCTGTATTAAATAGAGTCTGTACGGAGGGACGGGTCCAAACACATGACAGAACTCAAAAAGAAGCTTGGGGAAAAACAAGCTGAAAAAACACAATGGAGGCCTGTGCATTGTCTCACTGTCTCAAAGATACACACGCAAGAACTCATCTGCACAAGCAGAACCTTCTAATCAGGACGAAACAGAACTTCAGGACCACATTCCCAATCTGTATTATCCAAATCACTCCACTCCAGAGCTCATGTTCTCCAGACTCTACTCATCATGACCCTCAAAGCACAATCTTGAACCACATTTTAGAAAACACACTGCTGAAACACAGTTACTCAAGAACTCACTTTTTTCATGGACTCTAGATGATATGCTTTCCAGACCATGTATGCTCTGAAACTCGAAACAATCAGGAACATGTGCTGTTGTCTCCAAATCCAGGACTCTACATATCCCATGTTCTCCGGATCTCATTCTGCCAAACCAAAGCGTCTCAAGAACTCCACATAATCAAAAACACACCTTCCTCCAGACATTGCATTCTTCAGAACTCAGTGTCCCCAGACTATCAGTTCTTCCAATCCCACATTCTCCAAAAGTTCTCCAAGATCCACGAACCATCTCCACACTCTCTACCTTCACCACCTTCTTCAGAACCTATGTTCAGAAAGCATGTTATCAGAACTGACCCATTCTTATCAAGTCATATTCTAAGCAGAACCTACAGCCTCCAGATACCATATTCACCAAAACCTACAATCTCCAGAACCAGCAGCATATCTATAATTAAAGTTTGCTAAGACACATGCCCTCTAGATTCTTCTCCAGAATATAGAGCCTCCAGAACCAACATCATGACCAGAGCCAGAGTTCTCAAAAGAAACACATTCTCCCAACCATATGTTGTCTGAAACCCTGACTGCTTGAGTCATCACCCTTTTCAGAACCCAAGTTCTCCATATCTTATCTTCTTCAGAACCTTCCCTATTCAGAATCTACATTCTCTACAGCACATGCACTTGAGGGCATATGATTCCAAGAGCCCCACTCTCCAGATTCAATGATCTCTAGAACCATCATTGTCTAGACCACATATAGTATTCTTCAGAACTGGCACCCTCAAAAATCCATGTTCTCCAGATTATATGATTTCTAGAACCAACACTAGCAGATATTTTGAACCCATGTGTTCCAGAATTAGCCCACTATCCCACTATTGCTATGGTAACAACCTAAATCAGTGTCACAGCACTATGGCAACAAACAACATCAGTGTTGCTTCAGAAACAAACTACATCTGTGTTACAGTGCTATGGCAACAAAATTCATCACTGTCACAGTGGTATGGAAATAAACTACATCAGTATTACAGCGTCTCGGAAACAAACTACATCAGTGTCACGTCACTATGTCAACAACCTCCATCAAAGCACTATGGCAACAAGCTACATCAGTGTCACCATGGAAACACCACAGAAAAGGATAAAGGTTGAACATTCATGATGTAAGAAGTGTTGAGTCTTACCTCGTTCACACTGAGCTCCGGTGAATCCGTATGTACACACACAGCGGTTTGGAGCAACACACCTTCCTCCATTCAAACATCCCGACTCACACACCGCTACACACACACACACACACACACACAGTACAGCATTATTGATCAGTGTAGACTTAATTATTGCAGTACTGTTGATAAAGTCATGATGATGTTAATGACTTCAATCTGATCAAAAATTCCAAATCTCTCAAAACTCACTAATCTGTTAAAAAAAATCTATTGCTGCACCTGCTATATGTAACCTAAACCAAATTTAGGAATCTGACCTGATAGAGTTAGCATATATGTTACCATGACAACAAGAATCGTGTGAATCCTGTCAGAGTGCAATAAGCAGCTAACAGTAACATGGCATGTTTATTCATCATCGCTGATTATTCATCATCTTCATTGCTTTTTTAACAACTTTTAAATTAGCAATTTCAGTGAGATGTTAGTGAACAGTAGAATTAACACCTGACACTATTTTGTTTATAAACTGTTTAAAAAATAAATTTAAAAAAATGATTTGTTTTACTGCCTCAAACAAGTGAATTGCACTTGCAAAGAAAACTGCAAAGCAAAACTTCTGCTGGCGTAAACCGACCCCGCTCCCAGTATCGAAACCTAAAGCCTAATGAGTTTCCTTTTAAGGAAAAAGCTGGGGGTGGAGCTAATTTACACAAGTCATAAAAAGAAAAAAAAAACTTAGCTAGATCCTTGGCATGAAAATATTTAAAATCAGATTTTATATTTGAAATTATGGGATTCTTACAGGTTTATAAACAGTGTTCAACTTTACAAACTTATAGATTATTAAATTCCATGGAAACATAGATGAGGAGGTTCCCATGGCAACAGTGCAGGTGTTATAGGTAAAGTAGTGACAGCACAGATACTATAATATCAGTCAGGGATTAATAATTCTTTAATCACATGGTTTAATAACGGAGTGCATTATGGGTAATGTAGTGTTCACAGTGCAGTGTGAGTGAAAGGTGTTGATGATTTTCCTTACGCTGGCCGCAGTGGGCTCCGGTGTAGCCTTTCTGACACAGACAGTTATCTTCAGCACACGTTCCTCCGTTCATACAGCGAATATTACAGTTTTGAACTGCAACAAAAAAAATATATTAAAGACAAACACACACACACACATAATCCAAACACACTGAATATATGGGTGTTAATTTCTCAGGGTGAGGTCTGTAATAAAACATCTGCAGGGTTTTTTTTCTACAAATCCAGATGTTTGTGTCACACATACTGACATCATGACATCATGAGTTTATTGATTAAAATTGATATCGTGATATTGTGGCATAAGTGAATATAAAGTGAGGATTTATACGTCATTCTGCTTTAAGAGTTTATTTAATAGATAGACCACTTTTTCCTTTTCATCCGTTATGCTACAAGAAATACCATTAGTAGGAGATAGAGTATGGAAGCAAAGAGATACGACCCTCAGCAGGCATTTTTCTGATTTTTAAGAGCGTCAATTCGAGGAATATGGGAAGTATTTTAGCGCTGTGTGGATGTGCACACAGAGATGACTAAATATTTTCAATAGCAGTAGACATCTGCTTGTAGAATCACAGAGATGTTTATGCGGTTGAGACTAAAGCAATCGGCTCGTCCTTGGGTTCGTCTGAAAGCAGAGATCATTTTCAGCTCCCTGCGTAAAACTAACGCCAAGCAAACAGGTCTAACGTCCAAAGTCTCTCAGGAACGAGTGTGTCATATTTATTTTCCCTGATCTAACACTCATCAGCTCACTCTCAGTCCAAGACATCAAGGTCTAAAACATCCAGAGAAAAGCTAAAAAGCGCAGGATTGTAGAAGGATCTAGGGTGTAGGGGTTACAGATTGGTTTTGGATTGCACTCTGAACTCACTGAATCCCAGAAGAGATGAGGTAATGGACAGGAAATGACATCATACATGAGGCAGGAATTAGGATTGGATGACAAATTAATTTTGCACAGAGAGGATCTGCCTGAAAATAAGTCCTGACAAATAGACTGACACAAGAAATAAAACATTCTTCATAAACTCACACACACACACCTGATTTGGAGCCACAGGATGGAGCGATTTGTCCATTTGGGCAGGTGCACATGTTTGGTCTGGAACAAAATCCGTCACCACAGGAACTACGGCAGATTGCTGGAGAGAGAGAGAGTGTGAGACAGAAACAAACAGACCAGGAGAGAAATAGAGAGAGAGAGAGAAAAAGAGATAGAGAGCCAGAGAGAGAGATTAGGCTCCGCCCCCGGTTCACCTGTGTCATGGTTTGATGTGGAGCTGATGGAGCTCAGTAACTTGCTGCTTAGCTTTATTGAGTTTTCCTCATGTGTTTGTAAACTCTACCGTCTGGTGTTTTTGTGTTCTATTGGCCAACGCTTCCGAGGTTGAAAACTGTTTAAAGTTCACAGCTCTTGTGCTTTTGTACAGGAATGTGAACTCCTTTTTCGCATTCCTGTGTCCTGTAATGTTCAAGTGAACTGTTTATTTCCAGGCAAATATTTTTCAGGTTTATTCTGAATGCTGACGTTTGACATTCTGTCTTCTGAAATTCTGAAATACCAATGTTCTGAGACTTCTAGTGTCTCCAGGGTTTCTCCGTTTCTTTAGTCGGGTTTTTTGGCTTACGCAATTATGGATTTGATTTGTTTAATTACTGCATCTGTTGGCTGTTTATAAAAAGCCCCGCTGAAGTGACTGCATGTAAAAAGTAGCATTTTCAAAATAATTCAACAAGCCGCAGAAGAGAAGAGTTTCGGATTTAGAGTCAAAGTTAAGATTTAAGTTTCAGGATTTGGTGTTTAAGGTTAGTGAGCCAAGGCAGCTCCTTCTCCTCTGTCCATCTGGTGAATAAAATGTTTCTGATTGTAGTGATGCAGATCGCGACCCCACACTTCCTCACTTTCGGCTGCTAAACAATATAAACAATCAGGCCGTCAGCCAGCACACAACACCAGCACAAAGCCCACGACGGCCTTCCTGAGAAACGCAGCGCTCTATTCAGACCTGGAGGAAAAAACATCATCACAATACGTTTCCATCTCAACAGAATCAATAAAGGCAAAAGGCACATAAATCACATCTTTCTGTGGGATGCAGATTTGTGTCAAGGACATGGCACAGAAGATGTAATAGAAGCATCGAGTGAAGAAATGTGGAGCACTGGACATCTTCTTAACCCCTTGCTCTGCAGCTTGCTGGTGGTGGAGCTATCAGAGGGTTGGAGCTATCAGAGGGTTGGAGCTATCAGGAGAATCCGTGATCTGAGAGCTTCTGACACCGTTTTTGGTTATAAGATGATCAGTTGTGGAACGTGTTAGTGCTCAGTCTGAGGTGTTGGTGCACAGTGTGTGATTTGAGTCCAGTTATTTAGTCATTTGATATATATATTATATGATCTTTAGCACTTACGGACAATACACTGGTTTCCTCCGGTGAGTGTTTTCCATCCAGGACAGCAGTACGAGTGTTGTCGTGTTCCACACACATTTGGGCTGCAGAAAAGGACATTTTAAAAAAAATGTATTAGGTCTTTTAAGGAAGAGGTATTTATTTGATATAATGAACACATACATGTTATTTTTAACCAGCATTAATACGTGTTGCACATAACGTCTCACACTCTCACTCTTACGCACTCGTCTGAATGAACGCACTTCATTACATGTGCATTTATGACTCAGTTAGCTGCATGCTTTCAGAGTTGAATCACCAAATCGAATCAAGAACATTGTGTTTTTTTCCAAACCAATTTGATTATCTGCAGTCACACTGTGTTCTTACATAACAAGGCTGGAACAGGAATGTGTCACAATCCAGGGCTGGATACCAACAATACTACCAGTCCTGCCAAACTTCACGCAGTTTGATCTGCATTTTGAGTTATCGCTCAAAAACATGCCAAAAGAGCAATCTTTTCATAAAAACAGCAGACGAGCCAATTGACTGCTGGAATGATTGACAGTTGTGTAGGTGTTATGAATTCTCCGATATTAACTGACCCCCCCAGAAGCCCCGCCCCCCAGCATCTCACTCCCAACATCCCACAGCCCCCTGGAAAGACAGAATTGCACAGCTACACGTACATCAACAACCAAAATGTCCTAAAATCGGACTTCACAACAATCAGGTGCTGAGATACAAGTCATTAAACCACTGAGGTCACGTAACAGCAGCTCTGCCAATAGCGCAGCTGCTAAATCACAATTTTATATTAATGCACTCGTTCTAATACGTTATCATTTCTATAGTAACAGCTCATTCACAGGGACCCGTGAAATCATGTGTAATCATTGATAAATCTTCTGTAAGGAGATGTTTATTTATTTAACATCTATGGAAGGAGTCTCCAGTGTCAGCGCTTTGTAACAGTCAGAGGTGAAGCTGTAACTTTAAGTTTTCCGACATCTTCAGGACAGAGGAGTTTACGCTTCTTTGCAGTTTCTCAGTAACATGCGCAACAAGCTGCGATTTTTACTTAACTTGAAGAGAGAGAATAAAGAGAGGCTGGTGAGGGAACATCTGTTTATAGCTGCTATAACGTAAGCGACAACAGGAACTCACTTACTTCACTAACATTCCACAACAGTAAAAGTAGCTATAAAAGGATAAAAAGTATGATGTGGCATTCTTTAATAAATAAAAATTGTAGTCATTGACAAAGTGCTTTTCACTATAGCAGCAACACACACTGTGGTGTATGAGATGCTCATCATGATGCCTGTGTCTGACTCAGAGATAATGATCATGCAAACATCACGGTCTGAAACATCTGGACCAGGCTGATAAGCAAGCCAGCTGTTCATGATAAATAAACGCTCACATCGCTCCACTGAACCTCAGTTAGTATTTTAATGACCTTTTGAAGAGCAACGCATGTTTAGAGGAGGGAATTTGTCAGAAATTAGGCAGGACATGGGCAAATGTATAGAGTAGGTGTGTCAGGGAGGGGGCGTGTCACATTGTAGTCAGAAGGGTCATCTTTACACTCCTGGGCAAAACAATTGGCCAAGCCCAAAATGCTTTTCTAATGGTTATCTAATGCAGGTTTTGTCTAGAAGATGTTAAAAAGCCATTGCTGTCTCAGGAAAACATCAAAAACAGAACAAAGTTTTTGGCAGAAACAGGAAAGTTTGATTCCGAGTGGCTGAGCAGAGTTGTGTGGAGTGATGCATCACGATCTGAGCTGCATGGTGATGCTCCAGAGAGGTGTCTTCTGAGGATCTGGTGAGAAATACAACAGTGAAAGCATCTCTGACACAGTTAAGCCTGCAGGAAGAGGTGTCATGGTGTGGGAGCTTTTCAGCTGCTTCACTGTGGAAAGTCACTTAATGCTTTGGAATACAGGAGAAGATTGCAGAAAGGCTTCCCACAAGTGAGAAGTTGTTTTCAGCAGCACAGTGCTCCTGCCCACACTGCAAACACCACCATAAAGTGGCTTGAGAACAAGTCCATCAGGCTCATGCGTTTACCCGGTCAAAGTCCAGATCTGAACCCTACAGAGATTATTTGGTCTCACATTAAACACAAACTAACCAGGAATCATCAACTGTTTGAACCCATCAACACTGACTGGAAGAACACTGACTCTTCTTTCTGTAAGAATCTTTCTGCAAGTTTACCCACAAGGCTTAAACATTTAAAGGGGGACACTATCCCATGCCAAGTTCCTTTATCTATTTGTTTAATTCTTGCTGATTTCCTGAACAATTTTTTGTTTGTTGTTAAGACCATTAAAAGCTTAATACTTTGCCATTTTGGGCTTGGCCCGTTTTTTTTTTTTTTTGCCCAGGAGTGTACATAAACTCATAATCTCAGTTCATCTGAGATTCTTAGATGGCTCAAGAACCTCCGTAGAATACTGCATCCATACTGACAACACAGATGATAAATGGATCAAATCCATCATTCTGTAGATCCATGTTCTGTGTTTGGCTGTAATCCACCTCTCACACACCTGTCGCAGGTCGGCCGGGTACTAGATCACTCAGTTCAGCTGGAATGAAGCAAAAAATGTTCCAGAGCATTCCACTCAATGCCATTCCTCAATATATCACCTCTCTATTTCATTAGAAAAACAGGAACGCCTATAAAACCTGAATGAACAACAGTCACTGGGGCTCGAATAAAAACACCGAAACTTCAGGGGAACTTTAAACTACAGGGGAACTTCAAACCAGAACCAGATTCTTGGACCATTTTAACCTTTTATTCAACCTCCCCAGAGTTATATGAGATCTCAGCTAGCTCAGAACATCAGCAGAATATTTATTGATACATTCAACAGATTTAGTTTATAGCATTAAAAAAGTTCCTGCAGTGTTCTGACTTAAAAATGTGTAATAATGTAATGCAAAAACCTTTTGTGTAAATGCTGGACAGGTGGTTCTGCAAAAAAGTCGTAACAAAAGTTCTTCAAAACGCAATGTTTTAGGAACTCTAATTCATTTCCGAAACCATTCTGACAGCAGCGCTTTATACACAGGCTAGACCTCGCTGTACTTCCTGAGGATTAAATCTAAAAAATAAACACTTGAGATTAACACAAATAAGTTTTTAATAAATGTAGAAAGATTATACAAATACTTCATGCACTTAGCACAGTTACTCTAATGAACACAAGCCGTCACTTATACAACCGTATTCAGATTTATTTTCCTATAAATCTAAAGCAGAATGTTTATGTTTATGTAATCTCATTTCTCTCCTCCTTCAGTGCTCCGTTTCCTTCAGGAGTGTTTATATCGATCATCAGTGAGGTGAAGACACAACAAACTAGTGGATTTTAAATGAAAACTTCTTGCTATTTAAAGAGTTAACAGTGTTGTTACCCCTTGAGGCCAAGCTGTCCCGTGTTTCCTCTGCGTTTGGTCCTGCTGACTTCCTTCTGCTCCGGTTTGGCATCTTCAGTCGCGCCAAGCACCACAAGAGCTGACCAAAATCCCAAAATCAACAACCTCAGCCACCACATCCTGCCCCTCTGATAATCCACTTTATAAAAAGAAAACGCAGCTCAGGGACGATCCGGATCAGATCTGCATGAAAACACAAAAAATAACACAGTGAGATTTTATTTGCTGCAGAACAAACCAGCCATCAAACTGCACTGAAACAAAAAAAAGATGGTGATTTTTTTTTTACTGAGTAAAAAGGGAAAAAAACAGAAAGTTGAGGAATGCAAGAAGCCCAGCAGCCAAATGAGCCAAAATCAGCAGAAATCAGCAGTGCAGGATTTGCATAAGAAGTGCAAACAGATGTAGGAGCAAGTTCAGCTCTGTGTGAGATCATCCACCATCCAACATTCGAGTGTAAACAGCTTTTACACACACTAACAAACCAGAGTGTAAAAGTAAAGGAGAAAGAGTGAAGAAGAAAACAGCTGGATGTTACTGTACCTCCCTGCAGCAGCCTGTGTGTCTCTCCTCTGTCTGATATAAAACCAGCTGGAGAAAAGGAGGACGAGGAGAGAAAGAAGAGTGCAGGATCCTCGGCTGGAGCTCTAGGAGAGTTTAATCATGGCAGAAGATCAGCATGCAGCAGTGAACTGAAGAGACACAGAGCTCTAACTGCTCTAAAAGCTTTGTGCAGGATGAGCTGAGAGTTTGACTTTCACCAGCTCTCCCTCTGTCTCTCCCTCTCTCTGCTAAACTTTCTCTTTCATCCCTCCTCCTCCTCGTCACTCTTCTCCTCCCAGAAACACTCCCTTTTCTTCTCTTTTCTTTCCTTTCTCACACTCTATATTTCCATAACTGAATTATGAATTTGTCTCTTTCTCTGTTTTGTACACAACAGCAGCAGCACAGCGCTTTATTCTAAACTCTCAGAACATTCCTCTGGAAATGAACCATTATGACTCACTGACTCACTGATTCACTGATTCGGTTCATCTTACAGTAAAGAATCATGCAATAAAGAGTATGATTCAGTTAGTTCAAAAGAGTCGATTCAGTAAATTTGATCCATCTGCTGTAGTATGTACGGATGGCAAGGTTGTCTTTCCTCTGTGTAAAAATTTTTTTTTTTATTTTGGGTTAAAAGACAAAAAGAAGTAAAATGTGTTCCAGTAGCGGGTGAATTCTTTTGTATTTTCTGTCATGCAATAAAAATATTTTCTATATTTTAATTTTTTTCTTACAGATTTTTAAATTGTACACATTAACATGGTTAGAAATATAAATATTCATATTTGCGGGACAAACAGCATAAACTAATCACTTCCCATGTAGTGTTTGTTTATTTATTTATTTATTTGTTTGTTTGTTTGTTTGTTAATGAGAATTTCTCATCTGATTTTGCGCTGTATGTAGTCATCTCTCTGTCTCTGTCTCTGTGTCTGTCTCTATATATCTCTCTCTCTCTGTCTGTTTCTCTCTCTGTCTCTGTCTCTCTCTCTCTCTGTCTCTCTCTCTGTCTCTGTCTCTCTCTCTCTCTGTCTCTCTCTGTCTCTCTCTGTCTCTTTCTCTGTCTCTGTCTCTCTCTGTCGCTCTCTCTCTGTCTCTGTCTCTGTGTCTGTCTCTCTCTCTGTCTCTCTCTCTGTTTCTGTCTCTCTCTCTGTCTCTCTCTCTGTGTCTGTCTCTCTCTCTGTCTCTCTCTCTGTTTCTGTCTCTCTCTCTTTCGCTCTCTCTCTCTCTCTCTCTCTCTGTCTCTCTCTCTGTCTGTTTCTCTCTCTGTCTGCTTCTCTCTGTCTGTCTCTCTCTTTCTCTGTTTCTCTCTCTGTCTCTCTCTCTGTCTGTTTCTCTCTCTCTCTCTCTCTATCACTCTGTATATAAAGATGTACATATATCAGATATACACCATATGGCCAAAAGTATGTGCACCCCTGACCATCACATCCATATATTTGTTTCTTCCCCAAACTGTTCCCACAAAGTTGGAAGCACAGAACTGTATAGAATGTCTTTGTACACTGTAACACTACATTTAACATCATTTAACAAAGCTTTCCTTTCCGTCAAGTTTTGTTAGAGAGCATGAGGGAAGTTTCCTGTTTTCATTTCTTTTTTTGTTGTTAGATTAGTTATCCGTCTTTCCTCTCAGAACCCTGACACACCGAGGCAACAATAAGGAACTAGCACCAAAACCCGGACTGACTGATGACCGTCTCTGTGACCTCACGTCTTCTGTGGAAAGATACCGGGACGATCTGTGTGGAAGTGATAACTCTTGACAGCAGGAGGGGGCAGTAGTCTGAATTTGTCATGAAAAAAGAAAACCAACATCCATACGCATAATTACTTCTCAACATTGCTACAGTATAGATTATATATATATATATATATATATATATATATATATATATATATATATATATAAATATATATATATAATATAAAAAAAAATCTCTTTTTTCAGTGTGTGACACTGTCTATTGTGGCCCCTTAACCAACATCCATCACAGAGCACCGTGTGGTTTAAAGTATTCATTATATTATTTAATAACTCTGTTTTTAGCAATCTGTCGCCTTCGCCGTCGTCCATCGGAGAGCGCGGTGTGGTTTATTTTTACTCCATCGCTAGCGGTGTCGCAGCCAAACCCGAATAAAACTTCAATAAACAGAACTCAGAACTCAGAAGTTCTCCAAACTCAAACTCTGAAACCTAAAGCCACGAAAGAGAAAAGACAAAATAATGAAACGTTTGAGTCGTCAAATATAATTGGTAGTAGCCATTGCGTAATGTAATGCAATCTCCAGAGAGAACAACAGCGAGAGAGAGGGAGCGAGTGAGAGAGAGAGAGAGAAAGAAAGAGAAAGAAAGAGAGAGAGGAGAGGGAGCTAGAGAGAGAGAGAGAGAAAGAAAGAGAGAGAGAGAGCAAGACAGATTTATGCTACAGACAGAAATGTTTTGCTAATATAGTAACTCAATACAGTCACGCTAATAAAGTAAAGTGGGAGAGAATTATGACTCTAAAAGGCTCATTATAATGACACACACACACACACACACACACACACACACACACACACACACACACACACACACACACAAAGGGTGTGTTCGATTGTGTGTGTGTGTGTGTGTCATAGGTCAAAAACCCCATCCCATCACCACTACAGGAGCTGATGAGAATATTTATGACTTTTCTATATAATTATATAGAAATTACCATTACATTACAATAATGATTCCCATTCTCTCTCTCTCACACACACACACACACACAGAATTCCCATGAGTGCCGGGTGTGGCTCCCGAAACAAATCAGTGCCGCATTAACACCCCCGGCTCCGTCTCTGAGAGCGACTGTGTTTGTTTTTTGGATTTTTTCTTCAGTTTGGGGAAAACCACCACATTACACACACACACACACATATTTCACCACTTTTCTGAGCTGAGCTGAGTGTCTGAGCTACTGAAAGGATGAGGCATCTTTAATTTATGATAGTGGGATGGTGGGGGAGTCAGGGTCAGGAGCATTAGTGTAGACTTCATCTTCATCTTCATCTTCCTCCTCTTCAGTGAACTTGCAGGTCCGTTATTAGCTCCTCTAGTTGCATTCTCATAGTGAATTAATTCTTAGTTCACTTCCTCTATTTTAGTTCATATGGATTTCCTACACTCCCTAGTCGAGTTCCCTTCATTCAGTTACTGTGGTTCTTTTAGTTAATTTAGTTAGTGTTTTATAAACTGTATAAAACGTCTTTGGGGTCAGAGGCACTCACAGTACCTCCGTTACATGATGCAACACTTGTTACATTGTTATAGACCAATGAATATTACATCATTATGCCACTCTGAAATTGTTAGTCTACTGATTTTTATATCGCGTTACATTGTTACAGCGTAATGATTGTCATTGTTACATAGTTACAGGGTAATAATCGTTACAGCATGATAATTGTTACATCATTGTTACTTGATAATGATAATGATAATTGTTACAACATTGTTACACTGTTACATTGTAATGATTGTAACATCATTGTTACTTTGTTATAGTGTAATGATTGTTATGTCATTGTTACGAGCTAATAATTGTTACATAGTTATAGTGTAACGATCGTTAGATCATTGTACATTGTTACGGCATAATAATTGTTACGTCATTGTTACATTGTTACATTGTAACGATTATGTCATTGTTACATTGTAATGGTGCAGAACAGCTATTTCTCTCACTGTGTTCTACAGACAGCGCTCAGATCATTTAGAACTCAGAGGGAACGAAGGTGTGGATAATAAAATGTTGGAGTTTGTAAAGGTGAAGCAGGAAGCTGACAGTTTCACTATCTCTTATTTCCACTCCACCTGCACACACACACACCTGTCTTTAGGATGAACTCTGTGTGTGTGTGTGTTGGGGGAAGGGTTTGGATGTTGGGGTTCTGTGTACACTGTGTATAACAGGGAACCGTGTGTCCACTCCTGTGAAACCACTCTGTTACAGGATGGACAGAACAGATGGAGTTGCTGGAGTCTCCCAAAAAACCTGACCTACTTTCAGTAGGAATGTTCTCTCGTTTTCCCCACACGTGACACAAAAAGACTTCACCTTCCAGCGTGTGTTGGGGGCAAAGGGGAGGTGTGTCGGGGCAAAGGGGTGGGGCGTCGGGGCAAAGGGGAGGGGCGTCGGGGCAAGGGGGGGCTGGTATTTATGTCTATATGATGAGTGTGTGACAGTTGTAATGTTGTGGGGACATTTGTTTGGTCTCTATTAAAGAATTCGTTTCCTGCATCTGAAAGATTTGCATGTGATTGAGTAAAGTAACCAAAGATGATTTTAAGGTTAGCGGTCAAACATAGCATTATTAGCATTAATACAAAACGGACAAAACTCACGAAGATACTGTTACACGTCTGTGGTGTGTGTGTGTGTGTGTGTGTAGTGTGGGCAGCCAATTTAACTGAAACATTCTCACACGGTTTATTAGTTTTGGCATCACTTTGTGTGTGTGTGTGTGTGTGTGTGTGTGTGTGTGTGTTATTTCATTTCCCGTTCAAAACACACTCACACACGGAGCGAGTGTGTGTGTATTCACAAACCAAGAAGTAAATCATCATCATCTTCACAGGATGGCACCACATTCAAGAAAACAACAGATGAATGCTGTTAATCACAGGATGAATAATTTTAAAACATTGCTTATGACTACACACACACACACACACACACACACTCACACACACATATCAAAACTATTCAGCATTGCAGATGGTCTTAATATTCATTACTAATAATACACACCACTGTCAGGAGACACACACCCATAAATAAACACACATAAATTCACATGAATTCTTCCATGAAAGCACAGAATCATCAAATCCATGTGTGTGTGTGTGTGTGTGTGTGTGTGTGTGTGTGTGTGTGTGTGTGCACGTGTGCACATGTGCGCGTGTGCGCGTAAGGATGCACAAAAGTATACAAAAGTTTGCACACCTTTAAAACAAAATGATGAAGACAAAGAGATGACACTTGTAGCAAGAAGACATTTTGTGTGTTATTATCAAATGTAACAAAATGGTTGAGATATTAATAATAAAAAAACTTAAATGATATGTAAAGGTGTTCAAAAGTTTGTGCACCCCTGCTTCAGGTCTGGAGGCAGGCAAGAAGTCTCTTGTGTCACTTCTAGTGTGTAACAACTGCTACTGTTGTTGATTGTGGGCGTGGCCTGTTTATCTTTTTTGGCTCCAATATAGTTCAGTTGTGTGATTCACATGTTACATGCGCAGCTTCATACTAGCTTCATTCTCAGATTAGATTAGCAAAACACGCTAACTGTACTAGCTAAGTACACTTGCCAGACACACCAATGATCTCTGTTACTTCCTTCCAAGCTTTATTTAAAGTTCACACACTGTATAGGATTGGTCTGAGGAATCATTTGAGAAGATCGCTTTACAGCATCATACCTATTTTGCATAAAATTGAGAAAATCTTAATTTTCTCATTTTCATCAATTATGTAGAAAATGTAAGATCACCTGTTACTTGCTATAGTGCGGATGTGGGGTTAGAGGTTTATAGTTTATACTGTATTCAAACTAACTTTATAATATTTTTCTTCATGTTTCTGATTGTTGTCTTGTTGCAGAATAAACCACATTTCATTTAAACTTGTTGGAATTTGGAATGTTGAAGGATTTTGTTACAGAAGTGTGTGTGTGTGACATTCCTGCACACTGACACACAGTGTGTTTGTGTGTGTGTGTGTGTTTCTGCACGAGACGATGCTTCAGATCTTCAGATCTCCCACCAAGGACTTCATGTTTAGGATGGAGTGTGTGTCGCTTCACATTTTTGACCATCTACGGCCTGGAAAACATTCTGTTCCGGTTTCACACACACACACACACACACACACACACACAGCATGTGTGTGTGTGTGTGTGTGTGTGTGTGTGTGTGTGTGATGAGGAACACTTGTGGTTCAGTTTTCAGATGAAACGCTTCAATTATTAAAGCATGACATCAGCACAGGTGTGTCACATGACCATCAATTCCCTCTGTGCGTGTGTGTGTGTGTGTTTTGGCACAGGAACACTGTGTTTCCTCTCTGTTTCCCGAACTTCACTCGCCCACTCGTCTGCTCACTTCAAACACTCTGACTAACACTAACACACTGTACACTCCATCATTGCCACATAGCATGAGCACTAACACTAATCCCTTATACCCTATTCCCTAATCCCTAACTCCTGTCCTTTAATCCCTATACCTTAATCTCTTATCGCTAACTCTTATTCTGGCTATTTTAAAAACTTGTCCTGCCACATTAACTCCTAATTTAATATACCCTACTGTACATACAGTGGGTTCAGAATTTGCACACTTTACTGTATTATATATTTAATTTTATTTTATTTAAAAATGAAAAACTAAAATCTCTAGTTTAGATAAGATTTTATTCAACTCTCTTGGCTAAAGGCTCTCTGAATTGATCTCAGGTGCAACATGTTTGCTTTTTTTTATCTTGAGATGTCTCTAGAACTTGACTGGAGTCCACCTGTGGCAAATTCACCTGGTTGAACAAACCAAGCCAAACCAAGCCATGAAATCTAAGGAACTCTCTGTAGATGTCCGTGTTGAGACACAGGTGTGGGCAAGGGGATAAAATCATTTCTAAAGCTGAATGTTCTGAATGTTCCCAGGAGCACAGTGAATTCCATGATTGTGAAATAGAAGAAGCAGGATTTCTAGAGACTTCCTAGAGCTGAAATTGAGTAACAGGGCTAGAAGAGCCTTGGTCAGGGAGGTGACCAAGAACCCAATGTCCATTCTAACAGAACTTCAGAAATCCTCTGCAAAGATGGAAGAACCTGCCGGAAGGTCTCAGAAATACTCCATCAATCAGGCTTTTATATTAGAGTGGCAAGACCGAAGACACTCCTGAGTAAACGGCATATGGCAGGCATTTAAAAGAAAATTCTTTGGTCTAATGAGACAAAAACTGAATTTTTAGGGCTGAACTCCAAGTGCTACATCTGGAGAAAACAAGGAACTGCTCATCGACAGGCTAATACCATCCCTACAGTGAAGCATGGTGGTGGCAGCATCATGCAATGGGGGTGCTTCTCAGCAGCAGGGACAGGGAGACTGGTCAGTATTAAGTGAGGGATGAATGAATGCAGCCAAATACAGACAGATCCTTGAAGAAAACCTGTTCCAGAATGTTCATGATCTCAGACTTGGGCGAAGGTTCACCTTTCGGCACGATAACAACCTGAAGCATACAGCCAAGACAACACTGCAGTGGCTCCAGGACAGGTCTCTGAATGTCCTTGAGTGGCCCAGCCAAAGCCCAGACTTGAACCCCACAGAACATCTGTGGAGAGAGCTGAAGATGGTGGTTCACAGACTCTCCACATCCAATCTGATTAAGCTGGAGATGATCTGCCAGGAAGAATGGAAGAAACTGCACAAATCCAAGAGTGTAAAGTTGTTGAGACTTACCCAAGAAGACTCGAAGCTGGAACTGCTGCTGATGAAGTTTCTATAAAGTACTGAATAAAGGTTTGGAACATGTATCTCACATGTATCTCAATGAGAGAGTTCAGTTTTTAAATCTATAACACAATAAAGTGTGAAAAAACTGAATTTGAATGGGGTCTGAATACTTTCCAAACCTACTGTATCATAACATTGAAGCTTAACTCTAAAACTTAAAGCCCTATACCCCAAACCCTACACCCCAAACCCTATACCCCAAACCCTATACCCCACACCCCAAACCCTATACCCCACACCCCAAACCCTATACCCCGAACCCTAAAACCTATACCCTATACCCCAAACCCTATACCCCAAACCCTATACCCTATACCCCAAACCCTATACCCTATACCCCAAACCCTACACCCCACACCCTAAAACCTATACCCTATACCCCAAACCCTATACCCCACACCCCAAACCCTATACCCTATACCCCAAACCCTACACCCCACACCCTATACCCCAAACCCTATACCCCACACCCCAAACCCTATACCCCAAACCCTAAACCCTACACCCCAAACCGTATACTAACTCTTCATTGTTTTCAAAGTGTATGAAGTGCATCTCTCCATCTGTGTCCACTCTATTTCTCAGGAAACAATACTACTGTCTCCTTCCTCAAACATAACACACACACACAGACACAGTGTTACAACTCTGATCTTCCAAACACAGAATGAGTCACACTGGACTCACCCAACACACACTATCCAAGACAAATAACAGATGATCTCATCACACACACACACACACACACACACAGTGTATAATGAGGAAATGGATACATATTCATTAGTAGACTGAAGTCATGACCTAAGAATGACGACTACCAGACCATCTCTCTCTCTCACCCTCTCTATGTCTCTGTCTGACAGTTGATTTGGGATCAGTGAAGATGGCCACTTGTGCCCTGGTAAACTTTTCCCAGACCTGGGATACAGTTTCTGGGTGCAGACACTGCTCTCCTGTCATTGCGTTATCCAAATGGGCCAGATTGTGTCAGTCTCTCAGAATCAGTAAGAAGAATTTGAGGGCTAGATAAACTGTCCTTCTTTCCATCTGGTTGATGCACCACTTCTGAAAGTCCACCAGGTTTAAGAGGACTACTGTTGTAGTCAAAAATCCTTGTATCGCCAATAGGAAATGGTACTGCATTTAGCCACCTGCAAAAATCCAATGAGCACGATAATGTCCACTACACGTCAGAGTGACAGAGTGGCTAACATTCTCAATGAATCTAGCTTCACACTGATGAATTGTCTGGTCTGCTTCAGTACTACAGAGCTCTTTATTACAAGCTTGCTGAGTTTGTCAGAGCACTGTAACTTGTGTGAGAAGGGTGGGCGTGTCCCTGATGGTCTGCTCCATAGTAGGAGTACATAGGAGTCAGTCATCCATATACAGCAACACCTCGGGCCATCAGAGGTTACAGGACCATCTGCATGCATCTTAAGAACACCTGTGGTGCTAAAGAGACATTGAAGGTCAGGATTTTGAATTCGAATGGCTTTCCTTAAAAGTAATGGGAATGTTGAAATATGCATTGCTCAGATCCACCAACGTGAACCATTCTTGTGGCTAAATAACATCTGATAACCCTAATGTACACTATGTGGCCAAAGGTTTGTAGACACCTGACCATCACACCCATATGTGTTTGTTGAACATCCCATTCCATATTTATTCCCCCTTTACTGTTATAATGAGCTCCACTCTTCTGGGAAGCTTTCCACTAGATGTTGGAGCGTGGCTGTG
>CM075008.1:807895-819967 GCA_037576675.1 Pangasius sanitwongsei | reverse complement strand
TGTTCCTAATGACCAATCACTGAAGACCATTGTTCCCAATGACCAATCACTGAAGACCATTGTTCCTAATGACCAATCACTGAAGACTGTTGTTCCCGACAACAACAGTGGCCAGACTGGGATAAAGGTTCAGGCTGGGAGTCGCACTGTACAGCTGCTTATTCGTGCTAATCAGCCTATCACGAGGCAGCAGCACAATGTATATAATCAGGAGTGAAAGTCAGGAGCGTAATGTTAAGATTATTAAGAACAATGTGATCTCAGTGACAGTGTTTGTTGGTTTGAGTATTTCAGAAAGTGCTGATCTGCTGGGATTTTCACACACAACAGTCTCTAGAGTTTGAATGGTGTGAAAAAAAAACAAACAAACAAAAAAACACGCAGTAAGCAGTAGCTCTGTGAATGGAAACACCTTGCTGATGAGAGAGGTCAGAGGAGAATGTCCAGACTGGCCCGAGGAACAGGAAGGCATCTAAGAACTAAGTTTACCCAGCTTTAGAGTGCCGTTCCTAATAATTTGGTTGGTAAGTGTATCTCAGAAGAAAAGTATTACTTTTAGAAATAATAAACCAAATGTTGTGAAAGTGATACCTTTGTTCCTTTGGTGTGTATTTCTATTAGGAACTACAATTCAATACTTTTAAATTAATCTCAGCTCTCCTCTTACATCTTACGCTACAATACTTAATCAAATCATGGCATTTCTTTACTGCAAGGTCACTATAATAATAAAATATCAATAAAATATCAAACACACTAAACACTGTGTGTGTGAAAACAGTCTAATGATATTAGTTAAGCCATATTCACACTGTTAGTTTGTCAAAGTGGCATCAAAAACGTAGTGGAGAATCTCCATGTGATTAAGAATACCCATAATGCACCAACACGATGGTGTTTATGAATAAACTGTGTAGTTAACCAAACCCACTATTAAACATCACTCACTTTGTTCCACGGATTACTGCTTTGTATGGTAATCATGTGGCAGCACTGTGTCACATGAGCATGATAAACACACAGATCAGATGACCTGGAAAATACAAGGATGTGTAATTATTCTGGTGGACTTTTTTTTTTCCAAGTGAGTGTGTGATTAAAGTAGCCAAGAGTTCGTCCCCTGTCTGTCTTGTTTCTCATCATGTTAAAGCTAATGATCTTTGATTATTTGGAGTGTGAGTATTTGATGAAGTAAGTTGTCTTATTTAGCCACTTATCTTCAGCCAAAAGTTTTTTCCCCCAAGTATAAACCTTTTTACTGTAATGGTTTACTTACCATAAATAACTATTGTGTAATGTGTTGTGTAATCAGTGATGTATATTCTGGCTTTGCTGAATCATTACTACTTCCTTGTCAGATAAAGATGAAGCAAGTGCTGCATACCTAAATCATCTCCTCTTTCATTACACACATAATCTAAGACTTGTTTTCAATATTTTTCACACACTTGTGTCATTGTTATTACAATGAATCCATGGTGCTGTCTCCAGATCTGGACAAAGAGGGTTATGGTAAGGTATGGTATGGTATGGTCCATCAAGCTTTATCCTGTTCAGGGTCACAGGGAATCCAGAGCCTATCCCAGGAACACTGGGCATGAGGCAGGAACACACCCTAGACGGGACAACAGTCTATTGCAGGGCAACATACAATCCACCTAGCTGCATGGTTTTGGAAGGTGGGAGGAAACCATAGAACCCAGAGGAAACACAGACATGAGGACAACTTGCAAAACTCCACACAGACAGTAACTGAGCTCAGGATCAAACCCAAGACCCTGGAGCTGTGATGTGGCAACTGTTCCACCATGCTGCCCTTTAATAGATGCCAAAACAACAAAATGACAATATTTAATTCCTACTTATGTTCTATGTGAAATCAGATACCAAGTAGCTCATAGTCTTAAGGGCATTATCAAGTATAGAGAAGCTGGGGTGGTGGTTGTTTGGTAGTTAAAGCTTTGGGTTACTAATCAGAAGGTCAGTGGTTCAAGCCCCAGCAATACTAAACTTCCCCTGCCACTGTTGAGCAAGGCCCTTAACCCTCTCTGCTCTCAAGGCACTGTATCATAGCTGAACCTGTGCTCTGACTCTGACTTAATGCAATAAGCTAGGATATGCAAAAAGAACTTTAGTGTACTGTAATGAATACATGATAAATAAAGGCTATGTTCATAAAAGTTTACTGTTTTTTGTTACCCTTGGGTGCCGGAAATCTTTTAAATACCAGAGAGTTTACTGTCTTTCTGGTAGTACTGGATCACAGATGATTCACCTCTTTTAGTTATCACTGAGATCATCATCTTTTGATAATAATCATAATAAAGCCTAACACCCTCCTCTCCTGTGACTAAGCTGAAGAGCTGTCTCTTCCTGGCCAGGACAATGCAGCTGCCAGATATCCAGTGGTATCTGGATATGTTCGAAGAGAGTCAGTTGAGCTGTACTCCAACAGGTCAGCTTGTCCCAGATGGAGGGACACTATCAGCAGTTCTGATTAATCATTTTAGAGAAAGACTTTCCATTCTCCCAGAGGCACCTGACCCCCAAGAAACCAGAGAAAATGATTACTCAGGTAGGATGTGTTTATGGGGCAGTACCTTGAAATGGGACCAGTGCCACCAACCCAACACTTTGGCTAATGGAATCCAGCAAGCAGCGGACCATATCTACAACAGCAGACCCTGTGAAACAAGATCTGGTCCGGCATCCTTGCTGCTGTGGTGGGCATCATACAACATTTACCATAAAGGGGGTATATGAGCAAGCCGAGAGAAGGCTTGGCACAGCCCAGCTCTTTTCTTCCAACCCTACTAACTTGTGTTCTCTGTGTTTTCCATGGTACTGTAGCCAATTCCCTAAGAACTGAGCCACCAAGATCTGATTCAAGATTAACGAGGCATTAACAAATTTTTGGGAGGTGAAGGTGATATATTCTCAGAGATGTAACTAGTATACAAGGCAAAATATAGAACAAAGGTGCCAGTTCTTTTGGGAAATGGGTTTTTTTTTTAGTCAGCGGCAGATATAAGACTGGGTCAGTTCCAACAAATGAGGAGGCATGAGCAGGAGATGCACTCCCTGGTATGTCATGTGACTGACCCCTCTCCCCTGACCAATCTTTATGGATTTTCCCATGGAAAGAGTCAAATTACAGTATATTACAGAATGTGTTTTTATCCAGGTGATGGAAATAAATGCGTTCAATCAGGGGTCATGCTGACTTTCCCTCATTTTGCTATTATCCAGGATAGGCTTTATAGAGTTAGAAGGGACATTTGACAGATGAACGCATTCACACAATTATTAGTGCTAAAATGTTTAACTGCAAACCTTTTCCCCACGAATCACTACAAACATAGGAGTAGATAAAACAGTACACCTGATAATGACTTACTTCTATCGGCAGGCCATTTGCAGGAGTAGGCTTCCTAGTTAGAGACCATCTCTCACCATTCTATCAAAGGGCAAAAGTTGCCCAATTGCAGTATTTCGAATGGGTTTTCTCCCATGCCCAGGCACACAGATTCCACAGAACACTAGTTTGAGACACCTCCTGGTGTGGTTGGGCACAGTCAGCCATATAGATTACTTTAGGAGTAAAAATACCAAGGGGGCACTGACAGGGGGTTCTCAAGAACCTAATGTTTTGGGAAAGGGTCTCAATTGGGTCCAGGGATCTCCAGGGGACTGTGAAGCATAGCTGGGGGTTCCATTTTTTGTTACAGTGGTGGAAATGGTGCAGTGCGAGGTGTGATAAGTTCTTTGAGATAAGTGGGTGCTGGTCCATTTTTGGCTTTGTAGGCGAGCATCAGTGTTTTAAATCTGATGCAGCAGCTACAGGAAGCCAGTGGAGGGAGCGCAGCAATGGGGTGGTGTGGGAGAACTTAGGAAGGTTGAGAACCAGTGTTGCAGCTGCATTCTGGATCAGGTGCAGAGGACGAATGGCGCTCAGAGGCAGAGCTGCCAGGAGCAAGGTGCAGTCGTCCAGTCTCAAAATGTCAGATTAGCACTGTGAGAGGAGAAGGACAGTTGATTGTCAATGGTTACCCCAAGGTTGCGTGCAGTAACTGAAGGTGAGGTCTGAGAGATGTCCAGGGAGATCACAAGATCGCAAGAATCAACAATAATATACAACAATTCTATTGGCAAGAATCTAGATCCAACTGCATCAAGTAGATAGTACACAAAGTCAGAATATTACCTTACCAGTAGAGAATAAATTCAAAATAGAACAATTTAAAGCACACGTGGGAGACGTTGGTCACAGGTGGGGGTGTTTATACACACCTGAGCATTTTTTTCCAATCCTTCTTTCTTGGCAGTGTATGTGTGTGTTTGTGTGTGTGTGTGTGTGTGTGTGTGTGTGTGTAAGGGAAAAAGAGAGAGAGGGAGAGGGCAAGACTTGGCTGTCCTACCATGTTCTCCCCTAATGTCACAGAGCCTTTGCCCAAGACACACACACACACACACAGGAATAGAAAAAGGGAGAGTGTTTGTGTTCCACTGTGAGAAGACCATGAGCACAGGAGCCTGACCAAGGCACACTCTGTTTAATAACCTAGGGACGGCGCAGAGTGTGTGAAGAGTGCGTGAGGAGTGTGTGTGAGGAGTGTGTGAGTCATGTCCATGTTGTTGCGGTGTGTGTGTGGCGTCTCGGTCAGACGTTTCCACAACATTCCTGCACTCTGGAACCAACATGCAGCTAAAGGTAAGAAAAGAATGTTACACGTGTGTTACACACAACAGTAAATAACACATACACACACACTCACATTCATAGAAGGGAACTTGTTTTGTTCTTTAACTTGCTGTATAATAAAAACGATTTGTTAATAAAAGGAGATTGAGATGAGTATAACTGTATTAGTAGTTCGATCTAAAAAAATATACTTTGTTCTTGTGCGGTGAAGTTTATCACTGGAGATAAAAGAGAGGTCAAATAAAGGTGATCGCAACACAGCCACATAGCTGTGACTATTCCCTTCTATGTTAGTGTAAACTTGTGTGTGTGTGTGTGTGTGGGAGAGAGAGAGAGAGAGAGACAGATTCTCTCCCAGTATCTTTTAAAGTTTTGTATGTGTTAGTGTGTGTGTTATGTCGGATTTAAACACTGCGAGTCAGTGAGATGGTACAGGCCGGGAAGTACTGGATTTCAGCCAATCAGCTGCTAATAATGTCCTGGTGTCATTGGAGGCGGCCATGTTGGTTATGGAGAAACACGTGAAAGCTGAGCTCGTGAGACAGAGCCGTGCCAGAACTGCAGGAGCATGAACTGCCTCGGGGACTGCCTACTGCTTTAATCGACTCTAGTCCAGCCTCAATACTTCAACTGGGGTATAGAGTATTGAAGTAGGGACAGGGGTAATACTATGACAGGAATGGAGGCAGTGATGGAGAATTAAGGCAGTAGGAATGGTGAAAGAAGGAGTGTTAAGGCAGAAACAGGGTCAGAAAATAAAATCTGAGGCACAATGAGGGATAGTGCAGTAGTATTGAGGTAGGAATAGAGGGAGATAAGAAGTATTTAGGCAGAAGGAAGGGAAGTAAAGCAGTATTTGGGCAGTAACAAAGTCAGTCAAGGAGTACTGAGGCAGGAATGGGTCAGTGAAGGAGTGCTGAGGGAGGAACAGAGATGGAGTATTAAGGCAGCAACAGAGGCAGTAAAGAACCATTAAAGCAGAGACAGAGGCAGTGAAGGAGTCCTAAGGCAGAGACAGAAGCACTGACAAAATTGAGGCAGGAATAGAGGCATTAAAGCAAGCCATGACTGTAACAAAGGCATTGAAGGAAAAATGAAAAAGGAACAGAGGCAGTAAAGGAGTATTGAGGCATGAATAGAGGCAGTGAAAGACACCTCCTTTATCAATATCCCAGGTTCATAATGCTTATGTATTTATGCATAATGTTTTTATACTTCTTAAATTGCCTCTGTTATTGCCTCCACTTGACTCTCACTTGAGTGTTGTACTTGTATCTATTCTTGCCTCACTACACCATTACTCTCTCATCACTCATTCACTCACTGCCTTTTTTCAGCCAGAATACTTATATGATGCCACTATAACATCCTCAAACACATTCTCTGAAACATTAAGTAACCCTGTGTATCTCAGTACTTCCTCAACTCAGTGCTTCTGTTCCTAACTGAATGCAGGTTTAGCTGCATCTTCTTCTGCCTAAATGTTCATTCAGCTCCTTCTGGTCCTGCTGAAGGAGTCTAAACCCACAGCTGTACAGGCTATGTGTGTGCTTTACTTTCGAACAAGTATGTGTGTTTAATACTTAAATGACTGTGTACATGTGCTTATGTTGCCTCTCTTTCTGCCCCGTCGCACAATTGGATGCCTCCCTGGTTCTTCTTGCCTTAATCCTCTTTTGCTGCCTCTGATTCTGCTTCTATAGCACCTATATTTTTGTGTTCATTATCTAGGTGTTCCTTATAAGGACTTGCTGGTGGGCGTTCCTAAGGAAATCGTAAAGAATGAGCGACGGGTAGCGGTGTCTCCTGCAGGTGTAGAAGCTCTGGTGAAGCAGGGTTTCCGAGTGCAGGTGGAGGAAGGAGCTGGCCGAGAGGCAAAGTTCTCCAACGAGCAGTACCGAGCGGCAGGAGCCTCCATCACAAACACCATGGGAGCATTTAACTCAGACCTAGTGCTTAAAGTGAGGAACCTATGCATACTTCATACATACTTCATATGTACAGTATGTGATTATATTATATTGTTGTAAATGGTTTGGTTGTTGTAGGTTCGAGCTCCGGTGTTTAATGACTCCTTGGGCCTCCATGAGGCGGAGCTGCTGAAGATAGGCTCTACTCTGGTGAGTTTTATTTATCCAGCGCAGAATCCTGAGCTGATGGAGAGACTGGCACAGCGTCACAGCACTGTGCTCGCCATGGACCAGGTACCACGAGTCACCATCGCTCAGGGCTACGATGCCCTCAGCTCCATGGCCAACATTGCTGGGTATGAAAACATCTACAGTTCTCTCTCTTCATGCCTTATTCAGCAGCTCTACTGCTTCACACATGGGACTTTAAAGGCACTTGAGAACATTTCAGCATTTAATTGTGTGTGTGCAGGTATAAGGCTGTGGTCCTCGCTGCAAACAATTTTGGTAGATTTTTCACTGGTCAGATTACAGCAGCAGGGAAGGTTCCTCCTGCGAAGGTACAACACACACACACACACACAGACTAGACACATAAAATATGCTTTTCATTTTGCTGTTATATTCTGCACTGTAAATGTATTTGGCGTGTGTGTGTGTGTGTAGGTGCTGGTGATCGGTGGTGGAGTAGCCGGCCTGGCCGCTGCAGGAGCTGCTAAATCTATGGGAGCCATCGTGAGAGGTTTCGACACCAGGTGAGTGTAAAGAAAGAAAGTTTTTGAGATGACACATAAGCAATCCTGAGTGGGACGACCAGGAACTGAAAAAAGTAAGAAATGTTTGTTTTTCCAGACACGCAATGTGTGAATGGAAGCGTAAACCACACTGCAAAAAATGATATCATGTGAAAATATTTTAAATATACATGTATGTCAAATTTATTTATATCACGTATTTCCTATTATACAATTACAATAAACTAAGTATGTTTATTATGACTATTAAACCTATTACTATATATTTTTTACTAATTTCAAACAAATATTCTATTGGCAGATATATTTTTTTTTCTAATTTTAAGTATTTATTTCTAGAAAGAACCAAAATGATCTACCAATAGAATAAAAATGTAATAAAGCTTGAAATGAGTAAAATGATCTAAAAACAGGCTGTATATTTTGGGTTTGTTTGGGTTACTTTTTTCAAACTCATATAAAATATACTTAACATTTTAGGTAGAAACATATGACGTTTCTCTTCCTTTAGACCAGCAGCGCTGGAGCAGTTTAAGTCTTTCGGGGCAGAACCTTTGGAGGTGGATGTGAAGGAATCTGGGGAGGGAATTGGAGGTTACGCCAAGGAGATGTCTAAAGAGTTCATCGAGGCTGAGATGGCTCTGTTCGCCAAACAGTGCAAAGAAGTGGACATCGTCATCAGCACAGCTCTTATTCCTGGTTAACACACACACATACACACACACACATACACACACACACACACACACACACAGAAAGAAACAAACTTCCAGAAAGGTTTAGTAACTGTACGATTGAACTTCAGGCACTTAATTACTTTTGGATCTGTGTATTGTATAGAGATTAAAGGTGTGTGTGGTATGTGTTTGGTAGGTAATCTGAGGTGTGTGTGTGTGTGTGCAGGTAAGAAAGCACCTGTGTTAATAACGAGGGAGATGGTGGAGAGCATGAAGGATGGATCAGTGGTGGTGGATTTGGCAGCAGAAGCAGGAGGAAACATAGAGACAACGAAACCTGGAGAACTGCACATACACAAGGTCTGAACACACACACACACACACACACACACACATAGAAATGTAACATATTATAACCACCAATACACTTTCGATCAGTGTTTTAAAATGAACAGTGTTGAATTATTAGTTAATGAAAGATTTCCTTCCTGTTTGTTTGAGGAAGGAAATTCATTGCAATTGCAATTCATCTCTCAGGCAGCAGAGGGCGATGAATTACTACGTGAATCTACAACTCTGAATGGTGTGTGTGTGTGTGTGTGTTCACAGGGAGTAACACACATTGGTTACACAGATCTGCCGAGTCTCATGGCCACTCAGTCGAGCACTCTGTACTCCAACAACGTGCTGAAGCTCCTGAAAGCCATCAGTCCTGATAAAGAGAAATTCCACTTCACACCCAGTGACACGTTCGATTACGGCACCGTCGATCACGTCATCAGAGGCACTGTGGTCATGCTGGTGTGTGTGTCTCACACACACACACACACACACACACTATTGACTAAGCCACATAAACACATTTACCAGACCACTGTGCGCGCATCCCAAACCACACACTCTATTCACTATTTAGTCACTAAAATCGTAATTTTATTTCCTATCTACAGGAAGGTAATAATCTTTTCCCCGCCCCCTTACCAAGGACCGCCCCTCCCACCTCACCAGCCAAACAGAAAACAGTAGCTGAGCTGGAGGCGGAGAAAAGGGCAGAGATTTCCCCGTTCAGAAAAACCATGACCTCTGCTGGAGTTTACACAGCAGGTAACACACACACACACACACACACAGTTTTAAATAATATTAGCCCCCATCCTTCAGGATCTTCACTCCGCTGAGAACAAGTCAAACTTTAGCATCTGTTATAATTTCTTACGTATGTGTGTGTGTGTGTGTGTGTGTAGGTGTGTCCTCGGTGATCGGGTTGGGCCTCATCTCCCCCAACGCTGCGTTCACACAGATGGTGACGACGTTCGGCCTGGCGGGAATCGTGGGGTATCACACCGTGTGGGGCGTCACCCCCGCTTTACACTCACCGCTAATGTCCGTCACCAATGCCATCTCAGGTCTCAAACACACACACACACACACACACACACAGACACACTCATTGATGGTGATAATCATGATCATTGTGCTGGTAAATATGTGTGTGTGTGTGTGTGTGTGTGCAGGTCTGACAGCAGTAGGTGGGTTGGTGTTGATGGGTGGAGGTCTCTCTCCTTCTACACTTCCTGAATCTCTCGCTCTGCTCGCTGCCTTCGTTTCCTCCATCAACATCGCAGGTGTGTACGTCCACACACACACACACACACACTTCATGTTATTATTATAATTACGTTTCAAATATGCTGCATTTTGAAGTCAAATGTTCAGATGAGACTATGCTGCCATCTAGTGGTCACTATTAATAATGAACTGTGTGTTAATTAAGTGTGTGTGTGTGTGTGTGTGTATGTGTGTAGGTGGGTTCCTCATCACACAGAGGATGTTGGACATGTTTAAGAGACCTACAGATCCTCCAGAGTATAATTACCTGTACACTCTCCCTGGAGCCGTGTTCGTGGGCGGATACGGAGCGTCGCATTACGCCGGATACAACATCGAACAGGTCATACTCACCACAGTGTGTGTGTGTGTGTGTGTGTGTATATATACTCGAATTTACAAACTGTGTTAGTGTGCATTTTTAAATGCATTTTATAAAGTAAGTTGTGTGTATATTTGTGTGTGTATATTTTTTTACATTTAAAAAGTGTGTAAGTTTTTTTAGTGTGCGTATTTTTTTTGTTTAAAAGGTGTGTGTGTTTTTAATTTAAAACATGGTGCATTTGTGCTAGTGTGTGTATTTCTTATTTAAAGCGTGTGTGTAGTGTGTTGTGTTAGTGTGTTTATTTGTGTTAGTATGTGTGTATTTCTTATTAAAAACTTGTGTGTAGTGTGTTAGTGTGTGTATTTCTTATTTAAAATGTGAGTGTGTTTGAGTTAGTGGGTAGTTTTAAAATGTATAGAATATGTTTATTTGTATTACTGTGTGTGTGTATTTCTTATTTAAAACGTGTAGTGTGTGTGTGTGTTTTTGAAATTTACAAAGTGTGTGTATTTGTGTCAGTGTCTGTGTCTTTTTTACATTTACTGTGTGTGTGTGTGTGTGTGTGTAGATGATGTATCTGGGTGCAGGTCTGTGTTGTGTCGGTGCGTTAGCCGGCCTCTCGGCTCAGGGTACCAGTCGCCTTGGTAACGCGTTGGGGATGATTGGCGTGTCAGGCGGGATTGTGGCTACACTCGGCGCGCTCAAACCCTCACCTGAACTCCTCACACAGATGTCCCTCGCCATGGCAACTGGAGGAACTCTGGGTAATATTCACTCTGACACCACCTGCATGCACACAACCATGTTATTGGGACACGCCCACTGATGATGGTGTTTATGGGGCTATAGAGTGAATAGTGTGTGTGGACTGGAATGTGTCCACAGTGGACTGAGGATGGTGTTGATGATGATGAAGAGGATGAAGAGGATGGTGTGTGTGTGTGTGTGTGCAGGTCTCACCGTGGCTAAGCGGATCGAGATCTCAGACCTTCCTCAGCTGGTCGCTGCGTTCCACAGTCTGGTTGGACTGGCTGCAGTTCTCACCTGCGTCGCCGAGTTCATGATCGAGCACCCGCACCTCGACACTCACCCGGCCGCCTCAGTGCTGAAGTGCGTCGCCTACCTAGGGACCTACATCGGCGGAGTGACCTTCACTGGCTCCCTTGTAGCCTACGGCAAGCTGCAAGGTAGATAGGGGACAGAGTGTGCACTTCATCAAGTCCACTTCGCTCAGTGTGGTGTTTAAATATTTACAAGATGCTTATTCGGATTTTATAGATTTCAGGGTTTTCAAATTTAACACATTTTTGCTAAATTCACAGAAACCTTTCTCAGTGCGTGTGTAAAACTGATTGGGGGCGGGGCTACGTATGGGCTCAGTTTGTGATGTCACTAAAGAAACACCACAGCTTTAGACCAATCAGATGCAAGTTGACTATATATGCTCACTACATAGGGTATTGATACTGTAGTCAAGAACATTTAGCACTTCTCTATAACATCCCCTCTGTGTGTGTGTGTGTGTGTGTGTGTGTGCGCGTGTGTGTGCAGGTCTCCTAGACTCCGCCCCCCTGCTCCTCCCCGGTCGTCACCTGTTGAATGCGTGTCTGATGGCTGCCTCTGCAGGGGGGTTAGTGCCCTTCATGCTGAGCGACAGTTATATGACGGGGATGAGCTGTCTGCTCGCTGTGTCCGCTCTCTCCGGGGTCATGGTGAGACTAACACCACCCGAATATTACACCACCCGAATATTACACCATCTCAATATTACACCACCCGAATATTACACCATCTCAGTATTACACCACCTGAATATTACACCATCCCAATATTACACCATCTCAATATTACACCACCCGAATATTACACCATCTCAATATTACACCACCCGAATATTACACCATCTCAATATTACACCACCTGAATACTACAGCAACCGAATATTACACCACCTGAATATTACACCATCTCAATATTACACCACCTGAATATTACACCATCTCAATATTACACCACCCGAATATTACACCATCTCAATATTACACCACCTGAATATTACACCATCTCAATATTACACCACCCGAATATTACACCA
>CM075008.1:710500-711899 GCA_037576675.1 Pangasius sanitwongsei | reverse complement strand
CTCAGGGAGTTTTTCCTCACCACCGTCACCTCTGACTCACTCATTAGGGATAAATTCACATATTTACAATTTATTTTTTGTGAATCCATTTATTTCTGTAAAGCTGCTGTGTGACAATGTCCACTGTTAAAAGTGCTACACAAATAAAACTGAATTGAACTGAAATCACCATGTTAAGATAATAAATCAACATTTTGAGTTAAATCAATATTGAGATAATAAATGAACACGGTGAGATAAATCAAGATTTTGAGATAATCAGTAAGAATATTGAGATACTATGTGAGAATTTTGAGATCATTTGAAATTTTAAGATAATTTTTAGGTAATAAGTCAATATTCTGAGGCATTTCAAGATAAGTTGAAATTATTATTATACTTATTATTTTGAGGTATTAAATCAGAATTTTCAGTGTTTTCTCCTGTGTGCTGTTACGTGAACAGTTTCGTTCCTTCACTCACCTCAGAAAACGCAGTTGTTAGCGTAACTCTGCGCCCTTTCATCTGATTCAGACTCGACAAACGGAATAATCGCCGTGGAAACAGCACAGGGCATGTGTTTTTATTTTCAGGTGATTTTTTATATATATGGAGTGTTTTTATGTTCACGTGTCATTTCTCACGTGACTGAATTCACGTCATGACGTTTTTCACGTGTTACTCACATAATCACGCGAAATGAAAGTGATTTATTTTACTGTGGTTTATGTGTGGTTAGTGATCGGGTTGTTGTTGTTGTTTGATTTGTGGTTTGATTTTAGGTATGTGTGTATGTGTGTGTGTGTGTGTGTGTGTGTATGTGTGTATGTGTGTGTGTGTGTGTGTATGTGTGTGTGTGTGTGTGTGTGTGTGTTTAACCACATGTGTTTCCCATGTGCAGGGAAGAGTGAGCTGAAACCTTTAGGGAGGTAAACGTGACACGGTGTGTGTTTTGTTAGCCGGAGTGAGTGTGTGTGTGTGTGTGTGTGTGTGTGTGTGTGTAACGTCCCTGAGCTGTTTTATGGTTTAACCAGACTTGACTTGCTCTGTGTGTGACACACATCTGCTGCTGCTGCAGGCTGAGAGACGTCTGGCAGGAGACGCTGCATTTCTCACCCCTGACTGAAAGCATATGCTGCGCACAATCGACACAGTGTTAGCCCCCGCGTGTGTGTGTGTGTGTCTCTGTGTGTGTGTGTGTGTGTGTGTGTTTCCAACACATCTGGCAGCGCTTGGCCCTCCTTCAGGTGAATCACGTCCCGCGGGAGGCGCTGTGGCATCTGCAGGGTGGCAGGAAGTGTGTGAATCTGTCTCACGTCCGTCTCACGTCCGTCTCACGTCCGTCTCACGTCCGTCTCACGTCTGTCTGCGCACACTTTTCTAATTTAACCCCTCATCACGTGCGGGACACGACGGACCA
>CM075008.1:698000-703000 GCA_037576675.1 Pangasius sanitwongsei | reverse complement strand
GCTAGGTTACCTCTCACTAACTACGTTAATGTTCATGCACTAGGTTAGCTTTGCTTGCTAGGTTAGTTCACTCACTCACTAGGTTAGTTTACACACACTAGGTTAACTCTCACCTGCTAGATTAGCTCTCACTCTCTAGGCTAGATTTCACTTGATAAGTGAGCTTTCAATCGCTACATTACCTTTGCTAGGTTAGCTTACCCTCGCTAGGTTGGTCTTTACTCTCTAGAGGAAAGTTTCTGGTATTCAGAATTGGGTTACGCAGCTGCTTAAGTGGACTTTCTGAGCTCCACATTCAGATTATTAAGATCACCTGCGTGTAGTTCACGTCTCCGAGGTTGCCAGATATTTCTTGAATAGAAGTGTCTGAGTCTGGACTTATAGGATACTAAGTCTCTTATTGGCTGTGGTTGTGTGTAAATGTGTCTTTATGCTAGCACTGCTAACTAGCAAAATGTTTGTTTACAGCCTACGCTGTTAATGCTACTTGTGTTGCATAACTATCTTAGCTGCTAAGCTGAAGTGAACATGGTTTCCACTGCCTGTTTTGCAAAACAAAGGTTGTAGCTATAGCTAGTGTATGTGAGTTTGGTGACCCTTTTAGCTTGCTAGCTATGTCCATAAACATTGTCCATTAAGGTACTTAATAATAAACCCACACGTGGACACATCACGCTAAGCTAAAGTTCACTTACCTTTTGTTTTGCTCTTTTGGCTGTCAAAATAATGAACTCTTGGTAGACTAGGCAGACGTAATGGCTCCCAGCACCTGTAGAATTCTACAAACTGTGCACCCAGAACCAGCATCAAGAAGAGACAACTTCTTCTTCTTCTTCAGGTGTTTATTGGCCCTTTTTTTTTCGGTCATCTGGAAGGAGGGAATGGGGCACTGGAGTGGCCAATCAGATTCCGGAGCAGGGTCCGGTGCCACCCCTGGCCACCATGTAGCCACACCCATGCTCCTGTTAAAAAAAAAAAAAAGTGCCCACTGTTTGAAGGATAATCTGACCAAGTGCTCATCTGCTACACTAACAGAGAAACTTTATGTTCATTCATCATTTTATCCATAAAAAATTCACTCCTCGAGATAAGCCATGTCTCTGACTAAGATACGTCTCCTCCGGTGTCCTCCTCCCCTTAACCCCTAACCCCTATACCCTAGTCCCTATCCCCTAACCCCTAGTCCCTTAACCCCTAACCCCTATACCCTAGTCCCTATACCCTAACTCCTATCCCCTAACCCCTATACCCTAGTCCCTATCCCCTAACCCCTAGTCCCTATCCCCTAACCCCTAGTCCCTAACCCCTAACCCCTAGTCCCTATCCCCTAACCCCATCCCCTAACCTCTAGTCCCTCTCCCGTTAACTCCTATCCCCTAGACCCTAACCCCTATCCCTTAGTCCCTATGCTCTATCCCCATATCCCAAAAACCCCTAGTATGTATCCCTTTACTCCTATTCCCTTACCCTTATACCCCAGTCCCTCTCCCCTATCCCCTAACCTGTAGTCATCTCCTAACCCCTATCCCCTAGTCCCTTTTCCCTATTCCCTATCCCCAAATCCCTAGTACCTGTACCCTAACTCCTATTCCCTATCCCCTAACCCCTATCCCCTAGTCCCTATCCCCAAATCGCTAGTACCTGTACCCTAACTCCTATTCCTTATCCCCTAACCCCTATCCCCTAGTCCCTTTACCGTAGTCCCTATCTCCTATCTCCTAGTCCCTATCCTCTAGTCCCTCTTCTCTTGTCCCTATCCCCTAACCCCTATCCCTAGTCCCTACACCCTACAGAGTGAGAGATCAGAGGTGTGAATGTGAGTTTAGAGCTGTTCATGTTCTCAGGGCCTCAGTGAGTGAAATGTGTGTGGACATGCCTTCACTTTCCTGAGCGAGCCCACGTGTGTGTGTGTGTGTGTGTGTGAAATGAAGTTGTGTGCTGAATTCCTCAGTGCGCCCTCAGGGACACAGGCCGCTCTGATATTCTCTTTAAAAAACACCACCAATACACCCAGTGCAGTTTACTGAGGACTTCCTGTGTGTGTGAGTGTGTGTGTGAGTGTGTGTGTGTTTGTGTGTGTATACATGTGTGTGACCTCATCACATTTAGCCTCTTACAGATTAAGCTTTGATCTTGAGCTAGTGATGCAGATGTAACGGAATATCTCGAGGTTTATTAGTTACGCACAAATCGTTCACTTGATGGAGTTTGATTGGTGTGAAGTTCTGCAGGGCAAACAAACATTAAAGTGGGCGTGTCCTCTGTGTGTGTGTGTGTGTGTGTGTGTGTGTGTGAGACCTGCTCGGACTCGTGCCCCAGATTAAACACCACACCTATCATGGTTACAACTCTTCAGCTAAGCGCTAACATTAAACCTGCGCTGTTATTTTCAAATTAAAAAGCTGTTGTGGTTCTAAATCACCATGGCAACCTTCACAATCAATAAAGAACAACGTTGATTTTTTCCACTTTTTTCTTTCATCTTTTCCCAACAAAGGGTGCATTTATTAGTGCCCCAGCATTTTGTGTGTGTGTGTGTTGTGTTCATTAATGTGAAGTGCTAATTTCATATGCTAACCATGTAAGTAATTAGCTAATCAGCCAACAGGGGACAAAAGTGATGCTGATTTACGCTGTTCTCTTTTTCTCTTCAGACACATTCACAACGCACTGGCGGGTACACGTACAGGTACATACACACCTGTAGTACAGGTACAATCAGACACAGAGAGAGAGAGAACAGAGAGAGAGAGAGAGAGAAAGAGACAGACAAAGAGAGACACAGAGAGAGACAGAGGCAGACAGAGAGAGAGAAACAGAGACAGAGCGAGACAGAGGGAGAGAGAGACAGAGAAAGAGAGAAAGAAACAGAGGCAGACAGAGAGAGAGAGAGACACAGAGAGAGACAGAGGCAGACAGAGAGAGAGAGAGACACAGAGAGAGACAGAGGCAGACAGAGAGAGAGAAAAAGAGACAGACAAAGAGAGACAGAGAAAAAGAGGCAGACAGAGAGAGAGAGGCAGCTATGTTCATATTCAGTCTTCATCATATAAGAAACACAAATGTGTTATCCTAATATTTAATATTTTGTATTATAATATTATATATATGTGTGTGTGTGTGTGTGTGTGTGTGTGTGATTTATATAAATGAATTCAATAATGCATATTTTTCTGTAATATGTCTGTTCATTTAATTGCCTGTTCATGTTTAGTGTTTATTTGCTATTTAACGTTTATATTAATTTGTATTGACAACAGCGTTAAACCAGTCGTGTTAATAACACACACTTAACCTGACAGATAGAGAGAGAGAGGGAGAGAGAGAGAGAGAGAGAGGGAGAGAGAGAGGGAGAGGGAGACCACAGAGAAAGAATATTAAGAAGAAATACAACAAAAAGAGTGAAAGTATAAAAGGGACAGACAGAAAAGAGATAAAAGAGGAAAGAGTGACATAAAAGAGAAAATGAAAAGAAAATGACTGAAAGACTGATGGAGAAAAGCAAAAGAGAAAGAAAGAGAAAAAGACAGAGGGAGGGAGAGAGAGAATGAAAGGCCGATAGAGATAGAATAGAGAGAAATGAAGAAAAGTGACTGAAAGACTGATGGAAAGAAAGAAAGAAAGAAAGAGTGATAAACAACACTGTCCTGTTCAATTGAACTTACAGACAGAATAGAAACAGATACACAGTGGAGGAGGAGTGAAATGATAAAAAGGAGAGACAGAAAAGAGACAAAAGAAAGAGAGATCAAGAGAAATATTAAGAAGAGAGGCAAAAGGATAAAAGGGAGAGAGAGAGGACAGACAGATGAGTGAGCGTGTGTGTGTGTGAGAGAGAGAGAGAAAGAGAGAGAGAGAGAGAGGTAGCGATAGAAGAGGGATAGTGAAAAGAACAAAAGAAAAAAGACTGATGGAGAAAAACAGAGAAACATGGATAAAGAAAGAAAGAAAGAAAGAAAGAAGACAGTGAGAGTGAAAAACACTTTAATGTCCAGCTGAAATCTGAGAAAGAAAGAGAGAAAAAAGAAGAAGAAGAAAGTGTAAAAGGATAAAAGGAGAGACAGAAAGGGACAAAAGCATGAGAGGGACAGAGAGAGAGAGGGATAGAAGAGAGATAGTGTCCAGAAGGAAAGTGATGAATGACATGCAGATGTAAAGAAAGAAGGAAAGAAAGAAAAGGAAAAGAGAGAGAGAGAGAGAGAGAGAGAGAGAGAGAGGGAGAGAGAGAGAGGAAAGACACTGACAGAGAGACAGACAGAGAGGGAGAGAGAGTGCATTAGCTGTAGTGGCTTTGATCAGTGTGCGTGAGTGTGAGTGTGTGTGTGTGAGTGTGTGTGTGTGTGTGTGTGTGAGTGAGTGACTGTGTGTGTGTGTGTGAGTGTGTGTGTGTCATGGCCTCTCCAGCCAGCTGTGAGGGGACTGCCCTGCGGGGGAGGGGCTGAGTGTGTGTGTGAGTGTGTGTGTGTGTGAGTGTGTGTGTGAGTGTGTGTAAGTGTGTGACGGTGTGACGGTCCGAGTGCGTGCACATCTTCTGAGCAGTTTTTTTTTTTGCGCGAGCGCTGGAGGAGAGAGAGAGCGCGCGCGAGCGACACTGCTGAGTGTGTGCAGCGCGAGCGCGAGCTTTTGTCGGGAGTCGCGCGAGTGCGTGCGTGAGTGTGTGTGTGTGTATGTGTGTGTGTGTGTAAGGGAGTGTGTGCGTGTGTGTAAGGGAGTGTGTGTGTGTGTGTGTGTGTGTGTGTGTGTCGCGCGCAGTAGAACTTGTAGAGACAGGAGCAGGAAATGGCAGAGCGCGCGGAGGCTGCAGTGTGAGCACCATGTCTCAGGTAAGAGTGTGTTTACTTACTAAAGTGTGTGTGTGAGTGTGTGTGAGTGTGTGTGTGTTCCTGAAGTCTGTTACACACACACACACACTATCTCTCTCTCTCTCTCTCTCTCTCTCTCACACACACACACACACACACAACTAAACACCAGTTATGCTTAGCAAAACTCCATTGGAT
>CM075008.1:685500-690500 GCA_037576675.1 Pangasius sanitwongsei | reverse complement strand
TTCATTTGTGTATTTTGTAAACAAGGGTTTATTAGCTAATAAAATTATTTATTAATTACCTCTTTTTTTTTTTTTGCTTTAGTTGAAATGTAATTTCCTGATTATTTTTATTTAAAATTAGACCTATATTGTGGTGAAATTTTTAATTAATCAGTTAATGATGTTGTTCCTGAAACGCAGCATTAGCATGTTACAATAAGAGAACGTGTGTGTGTGTGTGTGTGTGTGTAGCTCTGAGCAAGCTGAAGATGCAGCACACGTATGACGGAGGCCAGGTGGAGATCGTTCACTCCAACGTGGTGTTTGATATCTGCAGCTTGATGCTGTACGGTACGCAGGCCATCCCGGTGCGGCTGAAGATCCTCCTCGATCGACTGTTCAGCGTCCTGAAGCAGGACGAAGTCATCAAAATCCTCAACGCACTCGACTGGACGCTGCAGGACTACATACGAGGATACGTCCTGCAGGTGAACACACACACATTATTACACTGTATGTGTACACTAAGCTGCCGTGGATATCAAAAGTTTACACGCCCTTGTTAAAACTGCAGGTGTTTGTGATGTGCAGAAATGAAGCCGAGATAAAAACGTGTCAGATCTTTTTCTACCTTTATTGTAGAAATAGCAACAACAACATTCAAGTGAAAAACAAATTGAAATGTTTTAAGGGATAAAAAAATAAAAAACTTACAATAACCTGGTTGCATAGGTATACACACCCCTTAACTTCATTTGGTAATTGTACTCCTCTCCTCCTTGCAACAGCTTGTGAGGGGGTCTTCTTCTTCTGAAGCCGTTCCTTTGTTGACGTTCTTCGTTTGGCTCGTTATCGTGCTGGAAGGTGAAATGTTTCTTCATCTTCAGCTGTCTAACAGACGCCTGCAGGGTTTTGTGCCTATCCAGGGTTTTGGAGCTATCCATGATTCCCTCTATTTAGACTAGAGGAGCAGCTCCATAGCATGATGCTGCCACCACCATGCTTCACCGTGGGATGGTGATGTTTCGATGATAAGCTGTCTTGTTTTTGCGCCAAATATGTCTTTTAGAGTTATGTCCTAAAATGTTCTAATTTGGTCTCATCAGCCCATAACATATTTTGCCACATGTTTGGGGTGATTTAGGACTTGGATGGGTTTTTTTCATAAGAAAGGGCTTCCGTCTAGCCGCCTTACCCCATAACCCAGACATGTGAAGAATACAAGAGATTGTTGTCACATGCAGAGAGTAATCAGTACTTGCCAGATGTTACTGCAGCTCCTTATCGGGTCTCTTGGTCGTCTCCGTGTCAGTTTTGGAGGGACGTCCTGCTCCATGTTCTCCAGTTGTTGATGATGACCTTCACTGTGTTCCATGGTACATCTAATGTTTTGGAAATTCTTTTATACCTCTCTCCTGATCGATATCTTTGCACAGTGAGATACCGTACAGGCTTTGTAAGCTCTTTGAGGAACATGGTTTCAGCAGACAGATGAAACCAAGAAGATGTGAAGAACCTCGTAGAAAAACAGCTGATCTTTATCTGGAGTTAATCAGAATCACTTCATTGATGAGATTGAATGTGATTGGTTTCTTCTGAGCACAGTCACATGACCCATTATAAAACCAGGTTATTGTGAGTTTTTTCTTTTTCTTTTTTTCCTCTAAAACATTTCTTTTTGTTTATTGGTTTAATTTTTTTTATTTCTGTATCACATTAAAGGTTTGCACTTTAAGTTTATACCCCTTGGATGCTGAGGAGTTTCAGGGGTGAAGCTACATTCAGTTTGTGATGTCACAAAATAAGCTTTTACAGTTTTTGACTAATTAGGTACAAGATTACAGGATGTGATGTCTGGAAAGTTTTAGTTGAAGAACCTGTGTACTATGCTAGCTAGCTAATTTAGCTAATGTTAGATGGTGGTTGTCATGGTAACATTGTATTCTGCAGGGTGACCTATGAGCTCAGTTTATGATCAGCTTCACAGTTTTGGGCCAATCATGTCTGAGATTAGTGGTTGACGTGACCCCTGTAAATTTTTTGTTGCAGAACCTGTGTGCTAACTAGCTTAGCTAATGTTTGTGATGGACATATGGTGGTTGTCATGGCAGCATTATATTCTGACAGATAAAATAAGTAAATCTGACACTGGAATCTCACTCGTGTGACTAACGTGAGCTGGTTTACTGTTACGGGTGAAGGACATGGGGGCATGTCCAAATTTGCATATTCATATATATTCATAGATCTTAGTGTTTGTAATGAGGGTGAATATGTAGAGGTGTTCCTCAGATGTTTTTAGTTGTTTCTTGGACAGTATTGAAGGATTATTATTCAACATTGATGGTTTAAAAATGTGTTTGTTTTCAGCAAATTAGAGCACCCAGTTTGCATTTTTATTGGAAAGATATGATTAAACAATTCTTGGTAGTGCACTTTTGGAGCTATGAGACTCATAGACTCCCTCCAGCTCTCATTACCGCTGTGATCACAGTGAATCATGTAAATACAATTTTGTCACATTTTTTTTCCCCACTCAAATCTCCAGTAGTGAGAGAGCTGCTCAATTTGCTGCTCGTTAAGTATTCAGGTGGTTGCGTGTGATTCTAGTTAGCTCGTCTGATGGCAGAAGTAAAGTCAAATCCTCCACAGGCATATAAATGAATGCTGTATGATGAAATATTTATCTTGGTTATGGCATGAAGCTGCTGAATGACTTTGAAGGACTGCTAGCACTCATGTGTAATTATAGCCACACTCACTGCCCAACCCTGTACCTCCACCCAACTACCCCCACCAACCCCTGCCAACCCCCACCAGGGACAAACCCAATCATCAGAATGAAGAAAAATGATATTACAGATGCACTGCAGTAATTAGGGCTTTCATGTCCGTCTTTATTAGATGTATGGACAACTCTTTGTCATTTATGTCATAGCGCTGTCAGATTGTCAGAGGTATGGAGGTCCCGAGTGCTTCGGTTTTTCATTCATAACGAAATTAAATTCCTTCTATGTGTGTTTGTATAGGATGTGGCTGGCAAAGTCCTGGACCGCTGGGCCATCATGACCTTCGAGGAGGAAATTGCGACACTGCAGCAGTTCCTCCGCTTCGGAGAGACAAAGTCTATCGTCGAGCTGATGGCACTGCAGGACAAAGAAGGGCAGGCGATCATCGTGCCGACAGTTAGAGCGAACTCGGACATCCGTAGCTTCATAGAGAGCAGCATGCAGCGTCCATCGGTGCCACCCACAATGGAGCCGCTGAGCAGAAACAATGGCCACCACTTCGAGAGTTTGGTCAACAACATGGCCTTCATGCTGCCTCTGCAGTTGCTCAACTCTGTTCCTGCACCGCTGCTCAGGTCCAGAGCAGATTCCCGCCAGCAGGAACTTCCGGCACGACCCGAAATTCTGGATTCAAACCCTGACACCTCCTCTCACTTCACCTCTGATGTAGAAAGAGAAGATGTACACATGGAGAGAGCAAGCGCCAATTTAGAATCAGATGACTTCACATTGAGCGATAACTATTCCTCACCCTCGACACCTTGCACGCCCTCAATCAGCTCCGATATCGCCCAAGTGTCGCCGGAGTCGAAAATCCGCCCAGGAATTGGGATGAAAAAAGGTCGTGTTTTCTGCAGTGCCTGTGAAAAGACCTTTTATGACAAAGGAACACTGAAGATCCACTACAACGCTGTTCACCTCAAGATCAAGCACAAGTGCACTATCGAGGGATGCAACATGGTCTTCAGCTCGTTGAGAAGCCGCAACCGGCACAGCGCCAACCCGAACCCACGCCTGCACATGCCCATGAATCGAAACAATCGGGACAGGGATGTGAGGGATGGACTGAGTGCGGGGGATGAGGCAGAAAAGCGGGACCTCAGCAGGCCTGTCTCCAGCTACATCAGCAATTCTGAGCCCAAACTGCACAGCTCCTTTCCAAGCATCAGCCACAGCGGGATTGTCTTCCCCAACCTAAAGACTGTGCAGCCAGTGCTGCCTTTCTACCGGAGCCTGGTGACGCCTGCTGAGCTTGCCAATACACCTGGAAATCTGCCCTCCCTGCCCCTACTGTCCTCTTCTTCCGTTCCTGTAAGCATAGGAGACATGGAGAGCAATGCCGAACCTGTGCCCAAGAAGAAATCCCGTAAATCCAGCATGCCCATAAAGATTGAGAAAGATGAGCTAGAAGAGCAAAGCAGTTCCAATAATGATGATGATGACGATCCTCCTGCCAGTATGGACTCTGGGATGGATTGTATGGTAAAGACAGAATGTGATGAGCATGGTGTGGTTCATCCCTCAATCCAGCCCTCTGTCCTCACCCATTCTTCCCATACAGAAGAGCCTCAAACAGAGGACAAACACCAAACCCAGGGGTGCAGTCTCACCCACTCCCTGTCTTCCTTCAGCAACACGCACAGAGACTTACTTGACTTTGGGGACCAAACCTGCAACGAAGACTTGGATCTCCGACCCACTGACGAACTGGCACTAAGCGGCAACCCCTGCGAGTCTGAGGTCCGCACAGACGCCGATGGTGACCTACAGATAGTGTGTGCAGATGATGAAGACGAGCTTCTCCATCACTGCGAGAGTTGCAATAAAACCTTTAAAAACTCCTACAGCGCCAAAATGCATTACCGCAGCGTCCACTTGAAGGAAATGCACATGTGCACCGTAGCAGGCTGCAACGCCGCTTTCCCGTCTCGCAGGAGCAGAGACAGGTGAGTGCTAGCAGAGCAAAATCCAACACTACCAAGGGTTAGGAGCCGCTGAATCAATACTAATTCCACTTGTCTGAGGTTCTTTATTAGCTATACAGAATGGTGGAAAGTTCCATGATAGCTAGATCTCTGTTTGTAAAGGTCATAGATGATGTCAGAATGGTCATATGACTGACTAAAACAATAAATAACTACAGTCAGGTCCATAAACATTTTCCCTTCAGTTTTGTCTTCAGCAAGTGAAATGCATGCTCAATCGGATTCAGGTCAGGTGATTGACTTGGCC
>CM075008.1:672035-675831 GCA_037576675.1 Pangasius sanitwongsei | reverse complement strand
TGTGTGTATTCAGTAGTGTGTGTGTTCAGTTCAGTAGTGTATGTGTGTATTCAGTAGTGCATGTGTGTGTATTCAGTAGTGTATGTGTGTATTCAGTAGTGTATGTGTTCAGTTCAGTAGTGTATGTGTGTGTATTCAGTAGTGTGTGTGTTCAGTTCAGTAGTGTATGTGTGTATTCAGTAGTGCATGTGTGTGTATTCAGTAGTGTATGTGTGTATTCAGTAGTGTATGTGTTCAGTTCAGTAGTGTATGTGTGTGTATTCAGTAGTGTGTGTGTTCAGTTCAGTAGTGTATGTGTGTATTCAGTAGTGCATGTGTGTGTATTCAGTTGTGTGTGTTCAGTAGTATATGTGTGTGTTCAGTAGTGTATGTGTGTGTTCAGTCGTGTGTGTGTATTCAGTAGTGTATGTGTGTGTTCAGTCGTGTGTGTGTGTATTCAGTAGTGTATATGTGTGTTCAGTAGTGTGTGTGTGTGTTCAGTAGTGTATGTGTGTATTCAGTAGTGTATGTGTGTGTTCAGTAGTGTATGTGTTCAGTTCAGTAGTGTATGTGTGTATTCAGTAGTGTATGTGTTCAGTTCAGTAGTGTATGTGTGTGTTCAGTATTGTATGTGTGTGTATTCAGTAGTGTATGTGTTCAGTTCAGTAGTGTATGTGTTCAGTTCAGTAGTGTATGTGTTCAGTTCAGTAGTGTATGTCTATCTTTAATGTCACTGTCAATTTATTTATAGAGCACAATTAAAAACAACAGCAGTTGACCAATGTGCTGTACAATGAAAACAAACTACAACAACAGAACATAAAACATACAACATAACAACACACTGTATAACAATAACAAATAAGTCAATACTGATTATAAGCTAAAGAAACGGGATATGTTTTTAACTTAGATTTAAAATCATGTAATGTAGTGTGTAATGTAATGTGTGATCTAATAAAAACATGAAGACTGTTCCAAAGCTGGGGTGCAGCTACAGGACAACACGATCACCTCTCAGTTTCAGTCTAGACTTAGGGACAATGAATAATCTCTGATAGCTTACACTATCAGGTACACTACTGATATCTTTAGTAGTGTCTGTATGTGTTTGGGTCAGTAGTGTGTGTGTGTGTGTGTGTGTGTGTGTGTATTCAGTAGTGTATTTGTGTGTTCAGCAGTGTGCTTACTGTAATGTGTGTGTATTCAGAACTGTATGTTCAAGATTCAAGGTTCCTTATTTGTCACATATATTACATACATGTGATGTATTAATGTAGTGAAATGTTTTTCCTTAGTGTCTCGTCCCACAGTGCAACAGTGATACATAATAAAATAGAATATAATAAAAGCAGAATAAAAGAGAAAAATAAAATAGAATAGAATTTATTTTGTTTTTTACATTTATATGTAAAAATGTGTTTAGTGTAAAAATATGTTTAGCTTCAGTAGTGTATGTGTTCAGTTCAGTAGTGTATGTGTTCAGTTCAGTAGTGTATGTGAGTGTTCAGGAGTGTAGGTGTTCAGTTCAGTAGTGTATGTATGTGTGTTCAGTAGTGTGTGTGTGTGTTCAGTAGTGTATGTGTTCAGTAGTGTATGTGTTCAGTAGTGTATGTTTTCAGTTCAGTAGTGTATGTGTTCAGTAGTGTGTGTGTGTGTTCAGTAGTGTGTGTATGTGTTCAGTAGTGTATGTTTTCAGTTCAGTAGTGTGTGTGTTCAGTAGTGTGTGTGTGTGTTCAGTAGTGTATGTTTTCAGTTCAGTAGTGTATGTGTGTGTTCAGTAGTGTATGTGTTCAGTTCAGTAGTGTATGTGTTCAGTAGTGTGTGTGTGTTCAGTAGTGTATGTGTTCAGTAGTGTGTGTGTGTGTTCAGTAGTGTATGTGTTCAGTTCAGTAGTGTATGTGTGTGTTCAGTAGTGTGTGTGTTCAGTAGTGTGTGTGTGTTCAGTAGTGTATGTGTGTGTTCAGTAGTGTATGTGTTCAGTAGTGTGTGTGTTCAGTAGTGTATGTGTGTGTTCAGTAGTGTATGTGTTCAGGTGTATGTCTATCTTCAGCAGTGTGTGTGTTTGTGTGTGTGTGTGTTCAGTAGTGTGTGCGCGCCAATCCACCATAATCCACCAGTTATAAAAAAAAAAAAAAAAAAAAAAAACACCGCGCGCCACATTTTGCGCGCGAACAGGTCACATTTTCAGTTTCATATTCACGCAGGACTTCATTAACGCGCGCGCGCTCACGCACACACACACACACGCACCGCGGCGTTGCTCTCTCTCCATCCTCGGAGGCGCTGGATGGGATTTTCGCTCTGTTGACCTTCACACATATTTGGGTTTGAACAGGGAGAGAGTGAGAGACAGAGGAGTGAAGAAGAAAGAAAGAAAGAAAGAAGAGGAGTGTGTTGTGGTGTGCTGAGTGTGTGAGGTGTATTTTTTTCATTCCCGGGCCTCTCTCTCTCTCTCTCTGTATCTCTCTCTATCTTTTCATTATTTATTTCCGTTATTGATGGTGGGAGATTTCCGCGCGTGCACGAATCGCGTGGTGACATTTGTGACATTTTGGGTGTTTACCGAGCGCGCGCCATGGCTCGGCCGCGACCCCGCGACTATAAAGCAGGAGATCTGGTTTTCGCCAAGATGAAGGGCTACCCGCACTGGCCCGCGAGGGTGAGTACCGAGCCGAGCCGCGCTCCTGCGCTCCGAGTCCGGCGGCCCGAGCCACGACGCCCCGCTGCTCCGCTCCGGCTCTAGGCCCGCTATTCTATTCCCTCAACTCGGAGAGCGAGCCAGCTCGGCATTAAACGGCTTCCGAGGTCCATTTTGTGTCCTTTATGTCTATGCATGTGTGTGTGTGTGTGTGTGTGTGTGTATATGGTAGGCAATGGCGCTGTTGCCTCTCAGGTGTGTGTGTGTGTGTGTGTGTATTGGCTTGTTTTTCTCTGAATTTCCGCCCTTCTCTTTAGCGCCTTTTCTCCACCTTCAGCTTCATTTCTCCTCGATTTCACTCCGCAGCCGAGCCCCACACCTTCACACGGATTAGATCGGATTATATCTGACACTGTTCCCGCTGTGATCCTAAAGATCAGACCCTGCTAACACATTAGCCTAGTGTGCGTTTTGCTGCTTCTGACGCTGGAAGTGGGATGAAATGGTGTGATGGAGGCTGTGCTCATGGCTGAGGAGGAAGCTGTGAAGGCTTTCATTCTCCTCAGCCGGATCTCCACAGGAGTTTTACTGTGTCTCTCACAGATACAGTGTCATAACTGCGTCATAATCCTGTAACAGCTTTGTATTCATTTCTGTGAAGTCTCACACACACACACACACACACACACTCATGTTTGTGCAAACACCATTCACTTCACAACCAGCTTTAAAGGTGCAGTAAGGAGCTGCGTCATCAAAGCCCCGCCCCCTTTCCGTGCCACACCCCCTTCCTTCAGAACGACGAGACACACCCCCTTCTGCACCTATCAGAGACATTTGTATATAAGATATACTCTATATAAGGAATACAGTGGAATATTATTAAGAAAAGTTCCTGCTTGTGAGTGTGTAGCAGAAGAGTAGTAGCAACTGGCGCATCACGTGACGGAGGAGAAGAGCGCGCTGTTGCCTGGTTACGCACGCCGTCACCGTAAACAACCTCCTCATCGCATTCCAGCTTTACTTCATCCATTATTCCTATCATTTATACGACATCACTTCATTTACCACTCGCTTCACTTATTTCATTTACACCTCTCTAAATGCGTCCCAAGCAATCCGTCACAAAGCTCCTCCTCCTCCCTCCGTCACGCAAGGAATTGTGGGTAATATCAT
>CM075008.1:662035-667035 GCA_037576675.1 Pangasius sanitwongsei | reverse complement strand
GCTGTAGTCCACCTGATAAAGGGGTGGAGCTAGTCCACAGAGGCAAGGCTCACCTGTAGGAAAGGTGTGAAGCAAGCATGAGAACAGGTCATCAGAGAAAAGGGGCAGGTTCAGCTGAGAAGTGGGCGGAGCTCAGGTGAGAGAAGACACGTTAGAAAAGGGCAAGGCTCTTATGACAGGTACAAGCTCAACCTTAAAATGAGAAGTTTGAAAGGGGCGGAGCTTGTGTCTCCCAGCTGTGGATGAATGTGAGTTAGTGTCGTGTCACATCTGTCCTTCTCGGTGACGACAGTGCCACGGTACTGCGGTGACCTTGACGTGCGTCCTGAACGAGACGCAGCCGAATGTCACATGATCTTTTTTGGCACAATATCGTGATAATATTGTTATAATATTGTGATAATATCGTAATAATATCGTATTCGGCGATGAAACATCAAAGACTTCATCAGTGATCTGAGGACGGAGTACCTGCCGCACCTGACTGTGTGTCAGAGCTGCAGCGACTGTTTCCATGCGCCTCATAACATACTCCATCTCCACATAGCAACTGTTGCCTAGCAACAGGCTCCAACATTCCTGCATTCCATGTTCTGTGACAACAGGAGTGGAGTGTACCATTATTATTATTACCATTATTATCATTATTATTATTATTATTATTATTATTAAACCACCAGATTGTAACAAGGACAGAGAAATCATGTAATTATGTGCATGTGTTTGTGTGTGTGTGTGCATGTGTTTGTGTGTGTGTGCATGTGTTTGTGTGTGTGTGCATGTGTTTGTGTGTGTGTGTGTGTGTGTTTTTCAGAAGTCAAAGCTGTCCAGGAAGTGCTCGGCTGAGGAGGAAGAGGAGAAGGACGGTAAAGAAGATGAGGAGAAGAGAGACAACGATAACGACCTGCAGAACTCAGACAAGAAGACGTGCTGTCCAGGGGTATGTCTCTGTCTCTCTGTCTGTGTGTCTGTCTCTCTCTCTCTCTTTCTTTCTTTCTCTCTCTCTCTGTCTTTGTCTGTCTGTCTGTCTGTCTGTGTATCTGTCAGCCTGTCTCTCTTGCTCTCTTTCTTTCTTTCTCTCTCTCTATCTTTGTGTGTCTGTCTATCTATCTGTCTGTCCTTCTGTCTGTGTTTCTGTCCGTGTGTCTGTCGGTCTGTCAGCCTGTGTGTCTTTCTCTCTGTCTGTCTGTCTGCTCTCTCACTCTCTCTCTCTCGCTCTCTTTCTGTTTTTGTGTGTTTATTTATCTGTCTCTCTGTCTTTGTCTGTGTGTCTGTCTATCTATCTATCTATCTGTCTATCTATCTATCTATCTATCTATCTGTCTGTCTGCTCTCTCACTCTCTCTGTCTGTGTGTCTGTTGAAGTCATCGCGTCACTCAGTTCTGGTTATCTGCTACATGTAATAAATACAAACACTGTGTTATTACATGTTTATTACAGCTGTATAAAGTGATATATATTATACACATGACTGATGGAGTGTGTGTGTGTGTGTGTGTGTGTGTGTGTGTTCCAGCAGAACCAGTTGCTGCGAGAGGAACATTAGATCCTGAAGAACATTTGATCATGTTGTGGTTTGTTCTGTGATGTTGGAAATGTAACTCGCTTTGACATCATCAACATAAAAAAGAAAAGAAAATAAAAACATTATGTTATAATAAAATCACAAATCAGTAAATAATATTAAAGCCACAAGTACAGAGAAATTCATCCACGTCTCATCAGCAGAGCCAAGCTGAAGCTAAGGCACGTAGAATTAAAGGGGCGGTAAGCCATATTCTCCATTACAGATGCAGGTTGGAAAGGTCTACAGTGGATTCGATGAAGTTGTGTTAGAAGGCGGTTTTGTTGTTCCGGCGTCGCAGAGTCAGTGTGTAAAGTGTGAATTCGGCTGAAATGTTGCTTACTGCCCCTTTAATGCGCAGTGTTAATGAACACTTTATCAGATGTAATATAGTCATCAGTTTAGCGTAATGTTCTAGCTGTAGCTGTTATAGCTGGAGTGTTCGCCTGGAAACCAGCCCACTCTCTCTCCTTACACCCTCTGACCTTTCACTCTGAACCCTGACCTTTCACCCTCAACCCTCAACCCTTTTCATCTTAAACCTTGACTTTTTACACTAAACCCTGATCTTTGACCTTTCACCCCAACATTTCATAATAACCATGACTGTTCACCCCCAACACCAACCTTTGTCTCAAATGCTGACCTTTCACCCTAACCTGACCTTTGTCCTTGGACATTAATCTTGACCCTTAAACATAACACTGGTCATTTTTTTGCTGCCTTTCTGTAAGCTTTTACTTTAACACTACCTTTTAAATGTAAGCTCTGACCTTTGACCCTAACTCTGACCTTTTAACCCTGAGGTTTTTTTTCATGCTAACCCTTAGGTTTGACCTTAACCTCCTTAACCAAACCCCTAGACGTCTACTCTAAGCCCTAATCGTTAACCCTAATGCTGACCTTTCACCCTGACCTAACCTTTGTCCTTAATTTTGAACTTTCGCCCTATTAGTTTTTTTCTTCATTACCTCTGACCCCTGTCTGTAACCTCTGTTCTAACACTACCCTTTAAACGTAAACTCCTATCTTTGACCCTATGTTTGACCTTTCACCTCAAACCCTGACCATCTTTCTGAAACCTTAAAAAAAAACTAACCATAAAAAAACATCTTTTTGAACCTTTGACCTTTCAACCCAGATTTTTTTCTTTACTCTGTTTTGCTAACCCTAACCTTTGACCTTAACCCTGACCTTTCATCATTTACCTTAATCTCTAATATCTGACCCTAGCCTTGACCTTTCTCCTTAAACCCTGCCCTCTTTCAGTAACCCACCCTAAATTACCCTGACCCTACCCCCATACCTAAACGCTGACCTTTCAACCCAGGGGATTTACCCTAAACCTTCATGTTTGTTGCTTATCCTAACCTATGACCTTTGACCTTAAAAATTTTTGTTTCCCTTAACCCTAACCTCTCACCCTGACCTTTCAGTCAAACTCTGACCTTTTACCCTAAACTGTCATCTTTTATTTCAATCCCTGATCTTTCTTGGCACTCTGCAGTCTCTTCTTTGATCTTTTACCTGCTGACCTTTGACCCTGTCCATGCGGTGTGTATAAACCCGTGAAAGACAGACCGAGAGAGAGAGAGAGAGAGAGTGATGAGTATAAATAGTGGTTTTGAGTAACACACTGTTGATGGTTTGAGTTCATGTTGCTGTAGAATTCGGGACCACGCTAACGGATAAATGCTCGTTTGTTTTCTTTTTTTTTTTTTTTTTTCTTTTTTTTTTTTTTTTTTTTTTATAAATAAAGTGAATTCTGGTTCCTGTGTCTGTGCGCTCGCTTGTTTCTTAGCTCTTTAGTGGCATGCTGTCTGTCCTATTAATTCTGTAAGATAGAAATCCTTCGGAGATTAGCGCGGAGTCTGAGGCAGGAAGTGTCTCCTAACGTTTAGCACTTCATAACGTCATCACTCAACTGAAGACGCTCTTTTACTTCCTGATCTGTGTTTATATAAAGAATATATTCTATTTATTTTTGATGATGGTAGATGACACATCTGTGGTAGGTGTTAGCGCATTCGCACATCCCGATTTAGTCACATGACACGTGTTTCTGTGTCAGTGTGGGCGGAGCTTAACGTGATCCTATGACATCATTAGGGAGCCTGCTGGTACACACAGCCAACTTCCTGTTATATTACGTAATTACACTCGAGCGTCAAGCCAAAGAATAAAAAAAATCTTGAGGTGATGTCACACAATCGAGTCCACTGATTGGCTGATGGGATTTACCATAAGCTCCGCCCCTTGTTAACTCAAACATGCCTGTCAGTGAGTAAAATCAGGACGTAGAGATCATCAGTGTAGATTTTCTGCCCCTCCTTATCTTTGTTATGCTCGTTACAGTTCTATCTTACATTTTCAACGTTTGTAGTTCACTGTAAACTGTTTTTCCTGTTTATTCACAAGACTTTTACAGAATAAATTTGTTGGAATGCACAGTTTCAGGTCTGCTGAGTCTGACTACACATTTCCACACACACCTCTGACACCAGGGGGCGCCTCGAAACCAGCGCTGCGTTGAGTACCTTTGGGGACGGAGCTTGCTATACTGCTTTTGTTTCAAACGCAAATAAAAAAAACTTTCCAAAACCCGAACTGCTTTATTTTCATGGTTCTCAGTTTTCTTTCCTCAGAATTTTTGCTTATGTCTAAAGACAAATGCTTGATTTAAAAGGGAGTCTAGACACCAGTGTTAGAACTGGACCAGTACTCACTGTAACACAGTACTGGTACTTATCCATTTTTCCGTACTGGCAGTTCTGTATTTTGCTCTCTTGACTACCCTTAGTTTTCTGGGGGGTTCAGCTAAAACAGTCGACTCAAAGAGCTGACTTGTTCAGGTTTTTTATTGAATTTTTAGTGCAGTATTTGTGTTAGACAGAATGGGTGCGTAAAGAGAGAATACAGCGAAATTAATTTGTTTTTATTTTCAGAATGTCATTAAACAAAATGTTCATATGTTTAATACAGGCAGTGATGTTCTTGTGCATGCTGTAAACATGAATTCTCACTATTCAGACTGATGAAACTCCTCAGGTGAGTAATGTCACATTTAAGATGATCATGAGTCCCATAATTCTGACTAACGGGATTAACGTCTCTGATTAACGTCTGTATCTAAAAAGACCTGAAGCCATGTGACATTTGTACAGTCATTGTTGGTCGACCATTTGTGTGATTATAAGAAAGATTAATTTTTTAAAAAGTCCCTTTATCTTACACAGACATATATCATATACATCATGAGTGTCAGTCCTGAGGGGACGTTGTAGGGAGTCAGTCCTGAGGAGGAGCTGTAGGGAGTCAGTACTGAGGAGGAGCTGTAGGGAGTCAGTACTGAGGACACGCTGTAGGGAGTCAGTACTGAGGGGACGCTGTAGGGAGTCAGTACTGAGGACACGCTGTAGGGAGTCAGTACTGAGG
>CM075008.1:641936-662025 GCA_037576675.1 Pangasius sanitwongsei | reverse complement strand
GCTGTAGGGAGTCAGTACTGAGGGGACGCTGTAGGGAGTCAGTACTGAGGACACGCTGTAGGGAGTCAGTACTGAGGACACGCTGTAGGGAGTCAGTACTGAGGAGGAGCTGTAGGGAGTCAGTACTGAGGGGACGCTGTAGGGAGGGTCAGTCGGTCCGGCTATTTTGAATTTTGCTGATGAAGAAGGCAGGACGGCTGATGCAGCGGTAACTGAGCGCCTGAGGCACTAAAGCATAGAACAGGTTGAAGGTGAAAAAGAAAAGCAGTCGCTCATTTGGAAAGCGATACGTCACGGGTGTCCGAGTGTGTAGCGACGCTCCGATGTGACAGAACTGAGCCTGAAACAAAACAAAAATATGATTAATACTACTCTACATTTCTGTTATAATTCAACTCACCTTTAATTAAGTACTGTTTTATGTGTAAATTAACATACAGCAATTCATTTGGGACACGCCTTCATCGCACTGCTGGTTTTAAGCTTCTCTGCAGCTTAGCTTTTTAGCTTCTGTATTGGAGAGCGAACTAGCTAAAATCTCAGTTAGGTGACTAAGTATTACTACATAGCTAAATAAATCATCCTAGCTTGCAAATTGATGCTAACTATCAAGTACCATGCACTGCTTATCAGGTGGTGTTATGTTAGCTAGCTAGGTGTAACAATGAGAACGACTTCTGCTGATTTACAAACACAAATGTGACTACTGTATTCACTGTAAACGTTATTATTATCTTAAATGCGCCCTTGATCACTTCTCCTTGGTTGCGTGCCCTTGGCCACCTTAGCTCAGGTTGTTAAGAGCATTAGATAAGATATAAATGATGGATTGACTGAGTCAAGAACAAATTCCCATCTGTCATAGTTTCCTTTCCATGCTAATTAGTCAGTAAACCAATTGTCAAAGTAATAAAAAGACAATTAGCCCACTAACTAGCTGGCAAGCTGACAATTTAGCAAATCATCTAGTTAGCTAGTAACCCAGCTGTTTATCCTGCTAACAAACCAACTAGATAGCATTGTAATTACGTAACTAACCAGGTAATTTGCACATTAGCGAGCTGGAAATTCAGTTCAGAAAATCAGTTAGATATGATGCTAGCTAGAGGGTGCTCAAATGTCAGAGGTGTGTGTGTGTGTGTGTGTGTGTGTGTGTGTGTGTACCTGAGCCATGGCCCCAGCGTGCACCAGACTCAGATCTGGCAGCCAATCACAACCCGGAACACACAGTCCATATATCATCATTATAACACACGGAGTGGAGTAGAGCATGTTCACTAACATCTGTAACACACACACACACATTCTGCATCACTGTAACACAAAGAGGAGTAGTGTATATACTCAATAATATGTGTAGGACACACACACACCTGTACAGTTGGATATGCTGAGGGATCTTTGAGGTATGGTTCATAATTTAGCACATAATCATGACACCAATCAGCAGGACAGTCCAGCACCACCTACACACACACACACACACATTTACCCTACAACCATGCAAAAGGAGATTGTTTGTTTTCTGTATATGTGCACAAAATGGCACTACGATTTCAGTAAATTAGGTGTGAGGCTGTAAACTAGCAAATCCAAATGATTGTCTTGAATGATTCCTCGGACCGGTCCAATGGCGCATGGGGTCCGACGTTTCTTCAGTTCCCCACTCACAACTTTAGTTCCTACCTGCAATCATTTCCCATTTATTCTCAATAAATGTGTACAGAGACGTTCAGAAGGAAGATAAAGCTTGGAAGGAATCTGAGAATCTAATCTGAGAACAAAGATAGTACGAAGCTGAGCGTGTAACACGTAAATCGCACAACCAATGTTCACACTGATTAGCGCGTAATTTAATTTGTGATAAAACTAGTTAACTTTAAAGCTGTATACAGCTACTTAAGTTTCTCGTCAGGACAGGCCACGCCCACAAGAGACGACCTCCAAGGGACATGAATGACTCGTCACGTGCAAGTGTGAATGTAGAGTTATACACATCGTACACAGGATTATTAGCATTATTAATAATAATGTAAATCCACTTTATTTCTGTAGAGTTTATTACGGTAAAGGTTTTCCTCACCAGGCCTCTGAGAACGGAGAAGGTCATGGCTATGAAGAGGCTGAGCACCAAGAACAAATCCACAGGTCTCTGTAACAGCGACTTCATCTGTTCACACTGAACATTCTGCACAACAGGGACGTGAGGAATTTCAGAGAATTCAAATAAATCAGGCAAAAATAAAATCTTCAACAAAACAAAGCAATAATAAAAAAAAAATGTGTAAATAAAAGACATTTGCCAGGAAGTGAAGCCATGATCATTATACACACCCCGTGACTTCACCAAGCCTGTGTGTGTGTGTGTGTGTGTGCGCAAGTTAATAATACCAGGGTCGTTTAAAAATGTAAGTGACTCATTCAAGAAGTGTTTATCAATTAAAGTGTAAGTGAATATAAGTGAATCACTCGATGAATCATTTCAAATGCGAATGTATCATTTGAGGAATCATTTATAAATGCAAGTGAATCTATCAAGGAGTTTTATTCAGTTGTAAAAAAAAAAAAAAAGTCACTTGAGGAGTCATTTACAAATGTGTGCAAATGTGTGTGTATGTCTGTGTGTGTGTGTGTGTGTGTATGTGTGTGTGTGTATGTCTGTGTGTGTGTTTGTGTGTTTGTGTCTGTGTATGTCTGTGCGTGTGTGTGTGTGTGTATGTCTGTTTGTGTGCTTGTGTGTTTGTGTGTGTATGTGTGTGTGTGTGTGTGCGTCTCACTGTTGGTGGTAGGTCTCGTGTTGCAGGCTGGTTAAACACTCTGAAACAGGCCCACACAGAGATACACACATAGAGCAGGTGGAGCAGAAACAGAGCATTCAGCTGAGTACCGTATTTACCTGGAACACACACACACACACACACACACAGAGAGTGAGAGAGTGAAGTGAATCATTCAAAGAGTCTTTTACGAATGTAAGTGAATCACTTGAGGAGTCAGCGGCATCTCTCTGATTTTGTCCTGTACTCACCCACCACACTGCCTGGAATGTAAACAACGATTTGCATCAGGAAGGAACCGACCCAGTACAAGCCGATCGCTCGGTAACTTTCCCTGCAAGTAAACAACATAAACAACAAAACTAACAAGAACTCTAGATTCGCTTCCACACAAGGAGTCATTTACAAATGTACATAATGATGAATGTAATGTAAGTGAATCAGTCAAGGAGTTGTTTCAGATGTCAAATCTATCAAGTGTATAATCAGCTGACTTGCAGATCATCAGAGGTCAGAGATGTGTTTTTAAAAATAACTAGCTAATGTATCTCTACTTTAAAGCTTTAAAGGATAACCTGCTAGTAAGCTCTAGTTAACTATGGCACTGTAGTCTAGTTGTGTTCTTGTGTATCTAATGTAATGTTCAGGTAAGATGATAAAATGGCAAATGATCATCATGTAGGCTAATAGTTATGAAGCAGGATGACACTGAAGGGTAATGTGTGTGTGTGTGTGTGTGTGTGTTTACCCCCATGTTATTGCAGCCACCATCAGCAGGTACATCAGATAGTGAGCGCAGCCGTCCCAGTACGAGATCATGTGACCGTGAGCCGTGTTAATGTGAGGATTCGCCTAAAGATCCATCAACATCATCAGCTACTAACATCACAACACACAAACACACTCTTCACATTTTCTTCTTCTAGGATTTACACTTCCAGCATCCTTAAAGGTAATCATCCTAAAGCTATAATGTTCAGAACGCTCCAAACTAAAACTGTTCACTTACTGCTTCGTCCAAAAATCTAATTAAATATCTGTTATTATTAAAAAGGTCATTGGACTGCTACCTGTTTCAGGTAAAAGGTCATGAACCCATCGATGATGCCGTCCTGCTCGAGGCCTATTATGAGGTTCACTACACTCACTAATGCATACAGAGCATACACTGGACGAAAGCACACACACACACACACACACACACACACAGAGTAAACGAAACACACAGATTCGGAATGATGGATTTTGTAAATATCATATAATAAATTATTTACCTGAAGATGGAATCAAGAATCATTTACAAATGTAAGTAGAATCATTTCTAAATATCACTCAAGGAGTCATTTACAAATGTATATGAATCACTCAAGGAGTCATTTACAACTGTATATGAATCACTCAAGGAGTCATTTCCAAATGTATATGAATCACTCAAGGAGTCATTTACAACTGTATATGAATCACTCAAGGAGTCATTTACAAATGTATATGAATCACTCAAGGAGTCATTTACAAATGTAAGTGAATTACACCGGGAATCGTTTATAAATGTGAGTGAATCAGTTGGCGAGTTGTTTTCAAAGTGAATGAATAACTTGAGGAGTCATTTAAAAATGTTAACGTGCGTATAAAATAAATTAAAGGAATTATTTACCATAGAACAGTGGGTCAGTCGGAGCTTTCCGGTTCAGCAGAACTCGAGCCAAATGGGATAAAATGACAACAACTGATGCAGCAGCAATAAGGACAGTCTCAGTACTGAAGTTTAACACACACACAAACACACAGATCATTGCACAGTATCTAAATAAAATGCTGATAATTAATAATGCATCAGCTTTGAATTCTTACTTGTGATATCAGGACAGAGAGAGGAATTGGCTGCAGTTTGGATGATATTAAAATGTTTGTTATTAATATTTTACGATATTATCCCGATATTCTGATAAACAAATCTGTATTTACCTACAGTTTCAGTTACAGTTTCTTCTGTGTTTCTCAAACTTTTACAGAAGTCTCATCCAATCAGAAGCATTATGGGATGAAAACACTGTGTTACCGTAATGATTTGAAAAGCAGGCCTACAGTAAATACACTAACAAACAGGAAATTAGGCTAAAATAAGCGTTCAGACATTACAACATACACAAGTGTATGAATATTTGTTGCAGGTAAAAAGGATGACAAAAGTGTTGTATAATCCAGAAAATATGGTATTTCGCAAGTACCAACAATCTCTTGTTTTGTTTTTTGCACTCACCTTTGCGTTGTGATGAGGTGATTAAAGCTGTAGGACAAAGGCACGGATAAAAGAGACAAGACAAACACAGCCGTCCCTGCGGAAGCGTTCAGCGCTGACATTTTACACAAACACACCTAACAAACACTAACTCATCTAATATGCACAACAACAACTAAACCACAAACACACAGATTGTCTCTGTAGTTTCAGTTCCTGCATACAGTGTGGCAGTACAGAGATTAACAGTAGCCCCTGTCTCACACACACACACTGACACACACTCACACACACTCACACACACACACACATATACACACACACACACACACACTCACAAACACACACACACACACACCGAAGACAAATCAGTTGCTAAATCAGCTCTGCTACGACACCACAGTTATTTCAGGCATCACATCTGTTGCCAAGAGTTCAGCAAAACAAAACCACACAATACAGCACATGAACACACACAATTCAGCACACACACACACACACACACACTTCATATGCTTCAACTTCACATAAACATTTTTCATCTAAAAAACAAAAGTAATATTATTATTAAGAACAACTGAGTTTATAATTAACATGCAGAAATTTGTCATTCTTCTCTTTTTATTGTCTTTTTTTCTGAGCAGTTTTTCAGAAGTAATTAAACTTTTAAATAATCTTTCCCCCTTTCCTCTCTCCTCCTCCTTTATCTTCTGATTTTATATATTTTTTAAATATTTTTTTAGATTTTTTTTTGTGTTGCACAGCTGTAGAGTACATGACACTCACAACAAGCATTTCAGTGTACGATTGTCACTGACATTTTGTGCACTTGAAACTTGAAACTCAAACCACTTTTTGAATTTGTTATGATCACACACTCGTTATGATCACGCACTCGCTATAATCACACACTCGTTATAATCACACACTCGTTATAATCACACACTCGCTATAATCACACACTCTTTATAATCACACACTCAGTATAATCACACACTCTTTATAATCACACACTCAGTATAATCACACACTCAGTATAATCACACACTCAGTATAATCAGCCCTGAATGAGTCTGGTTCCTCTCAAGGTTTCTTCCTCATTAGAGATAAATTCATGCATTTAAAATTTATATCCTGAGTTTATATATATTTCTGTAAAGCTGCTTTGTGACAAAGTCCATTGTTAAAAGCGCTATACAAATAAAACTGAACTGAACTGAAGACATTAAGTGTCCCACTTTAACAGCAACATGTGAAGGAGTCGAGGGGACGTGTGTGTGTGTGTGTGTTATTTCTTGATTTGAAGCTTTTTATAAAAGTATCTTGTTAAAGTATATGAGACTGGGATAATAGTAAAAGTGAATAAAACAAGTAATATTTTCAAAACACAAAATTTCAGAGCACTCACTCTACTCATCATGTCTCTGCTGCATCTCTTTCTTTCTTTCCTTCTTCTCTTTCTCTCCTGCCTGCTTTTCTTTAGTGTCTCCTGCACTTGAATTCTAACTTTATTCTTCTGATATTTTAGTCAGAGAGAGAGAGAGAAAGAGAGAGAGACAGAGAGAGAGAGATACCAAGAGCTGAGCAATGGACGCAATCCCCTCTCTCAGCTGGTCCAGAGCTTTAGTCCTGATGGTTCACGAGCTCTGACTGACCCCCATCACACTGATGCCTGGACCAGAGCAACACTGCCACACACATTACATTTAACCAAATTACACAACAAATGAAACTAAATTACTTCAAGCATCGGCAATCCCAAACACAACAACAAAGCAAAATGCAATGTTATTTGGCCATAAAAAGACAGTACAATATGGCAGACTATCTGTACAAAGTAACAGATAAAAAACTGAGAACCTGAGGGACAGACAGTGACTTCATCAGTTCTGCGCCATGTTTGTTGTAATATTATAATGACTATATCTGATATGTTTTTTTTTTTTAATTCTAGGGTTTGGGTTTTATATCCAAAACTGGATGGACTGATACCCTGTATGTTCCACATTGTGATAGTTAATAATTTCATTTGGTCAAGAAGTTTAACAAATTCAACAATCTTAACAGTCCCCAGGAGTAACACAAGCCCAGCCGGAACTGACATACTGTATACACACGCAAACTCTCCGGTTTATATCTCTTTTACTCACGACTACTGGTCCAGCCGTGTGCATGTAAGTCTGAGCAGGTCCCTGATCTCCCAGACAGACAGAGAGAGAGAGAGAGACAGAGAGAGAGAGAGAGAGAGAGAGAGAGACAGACAGACAGACAGAGAGAGAGAGAGACAGAGAGAGAGAGAGAGGGACGAAAAGCGCGTGACTCGTCTCGGTGATGGTTTAACGCTCAGCCAACAAAATGAATTATTATTTCACCCAGAAGCATAAAATGATGATGTGATAATGTGCTTAATGCTGTAGACAGGAAATAAAACACTCAGTCACATAGTCATCATTATTATCATTATTACTATTATTATTAATATTATTATTAAATTAACGATGTTGTCTCGCAGCCGGTCATATATGAATAGAGACAGAATCAGCCTTTAAATAGTAAAGGAGTAAATAATGTGTTTCTCCAGAATAAAAAACTCAAATCACACTTTAACAAGTCTCAAAGGTTTAATTCTGATTAAGTCACTGAAGAGGGGGAGCGCGCGGGGGGGGGGGGGGGGGGGAAGCGGGGGGGGGGGGGGGGGGGCGCGGGGGGGGGAGTCTGGGCGGGGGCGCGGGGAGGGGGTCTGTGACGCAACAGCAGGATTCCAGATGAGACCAGCTGTGACGGAGAAGTTTTCCACATTCTGAATATTTTTTGGAGACTCTGCTCTAACGAACGACCTGTTTGTGTTTCAAAGAGAAAGCGATCAAAGAGAAAATACTGAATTCATCCCCAAGTGACTGAAAGGTGAGTCGAGTTCATGAGAATCAGTGAATCAGATAAGATGAGATAAGATAAGATAAGGTAAGAGAAGATAAGGTAAGGTAAGGTAAGGTAAGAGAAGATAAGGTAAGGTAAGGTAAGGTAAGAGAAGAGAAGATAAGGTAAGGTAAGGTAAGGTAAGAGAAGATAAGGTAAGGTAAGAGAAGAGAAGAGAAGATAAGGTAAGGTAAGGTAAGGTAAGGTAAGGTAAGAGAAGAGAAGAGAAGAGAAGATAAGGTAAGGTAAGATAAGGTAAGGTAAGGTAAGATAAGGTAAGGTAAGGTAAGGTAAGAGAAGATAAGATAAGATAAGGTAAGGTAAGGTAAGATAAGATAAGATAAGATAAGATAAGATAATCCTTTATTCGTCCCCAGTGGGGAAATTTGCATTGTTACAGCTGCAAAGGATAGGAGACATAATACTTATAATAGTAATTCTATACAATCTGAGTATAAAAGTATAAAAATGTAAAAGAGACACACCAAGAATGCACAAAAACACAAACACACAACAGTATTAAAGTGACATGAACATGTATTAAAGTGTGAACAGGATGTTGTCAGCGATTCGTTTGATTCTGGGACTGAAACAGGATGGGGGCTAATATTTATGCTCGCTGTTGTAGGTATCATTAAAAAAAAACTGCTAGGATTGAGTTTGAGTTGATGATCAAGCTGCTGTGGACTCCATGTGCTCTCTACAGATGAGTGAGAAGAAGAGAAGTAGCCAAAGAGGAACAGCTGGAACAGCTGGAACAGCTGGAGCGTGCACTCAGGACTCCACATCTGACCGGAGACTGAGGTGTTTCAGGGACATTATGGACGTCGTTCTTCATCTGAGCGATGAGTATGTTGACTCGCAGTAACATTTTATTTTATTTATTTACACTGGAATAAATGCTGATTTCCTGTGTGTGTGTGTGTGTGTGTGTGTGTGTGTTTAAAGGGAATGGAAGGCTGTGACCAGGGACATGAAGAAGAAGGTAAGAGTGTAATGTAAATATGAGAGTGAGTTTATTGATATAGCTAATAAAGAGATGAATCAGTGTACTGTGTAATATATTAGCTTTATTAATGTGAGAAACAGTCAGTTAGAGTCAGTGCCATGTGTAAATCTGGAGTTATTCACACTAATGTTATTCATTTTTATGTAAATTGGTAGCTGATGCTGTTGTAATCATCTCCTCATCTGGCTCAAGGATCGTTTAAAACTGGGTTTAAATCACAGCCGAGTTCAACAACTAGGTTCATTATTCAAGAAGCTGATTTTCTTTGTGTTTGTTTTATTTCAAAAGGTCACAAAGCTGGAGTTTGCGGCTGTGTGCACGAAAATCGTGATGTCAGCGTCGTCTTCTGCTATTAGGCGTTTATTGCCGCCTCTCATCGAAAGCTTCGGGATCCAAGCGGTTCTCCAGGTGGAAGACAGGAAGTGGTCTGACTCAGATGGCTCAGCTCAGAGGTACACTTTACCACCCTGAGGCTCAGAGTTCACTCTTAATATTCACAACGAAGAACTTTACTGCGCTGTTTAATCAACACCGTGTGACCAATCAGAATCCAGGATGTGTGTATTGTGTGGTGTAATGACTTGCAGTGCTATCAGATGGGTTTTCTGTGTTTTACGATGTTCAGAAAGAGAAAATGTCTTCGATTTATTTATTCATCTGTTTATTTAAATCTTTATGGCGCTGATGTAAAAATAATATTAATTCCAATAATGTTAATGTTCTCGCTTTCTTTTGTTTGTGTAAAGATCACCTAGAGAGGCGTGTGATTTCATCTGTCAGCTCGTTCAGAGACTCGTCACTGAAATGAAAGCTGCGATGATGGAGGCGATCAGGAGAGTGGCGTCAGGACGTGTGGCTGGCGAGGTGAAGAGCTCTCTCTCAGCTGAACGCGAACGCTCTCACGCTGTGGACGGTCAGGCGGCTGGATGTAAGATGTTTATTGTGAATGAAGTGCCACAGGCGGCTGAGCTGGACACCGCGGCCGTCACAGGTAAGATCATGATGATCGTACTGGACGTGATGGAGGGCTGCAGCTCTGACATAGACGACCCAAAGCAAATCAGTGATCTGCTGATGACTGCAGATCAGAGGATCCGGCTCATTGCCTCACGTCTCAGAGAGAGAAGCTCTGAGACAAAAGCTCCAGTGAGCAGTGAGAAGCTCCAGATGAAGGCTTCCGGGGCTGTGAGACAGGAGCTCCTGAACACAGCTGGAGTCAGGAAGTCCTCTGGAAGCTCCATGGAATTGCACTGTGAGCTCCACTCCACAAGTTCTCATATCGTGGAGACGATTTTCACAAATATGGAGACTTTATCAAAGTCCAGTCAGAGCCTCCACTCTGCAGAACACACATCTGACCAGTTGTCTGGGATTTTCTCTGCCACTAAGCGCATGTACCTCACCATCAATAAGAGGGTGAAGGAGTTTTTTAATGTGGCCAGAAAACATATTGGGAAGGAGGAAACGACAGATGGAGAACTGATCTGCTCTCTGAGTGCTTCATCTTCTGCAGAAGATCAGATCTCACAGCTAGATGATCTCACCATCACCTGCACCAATGATATATGTAATGAGATCATGACCTTGAACCACTCTGAAGAATTCGACAGACCTGGAGGAGAGAAAACCTCAGGGACGTTGTTAACGTCCCACCAGGAGGTCCATGAAATAATGAAGAGCTTGGAAGAAGTTGTCTCTATCAGCAGATCCTCTTCCACGTTAACTGATTTGGTTCCTGTGAGGACTAAAGTGATGGCTCCTGATTGTGCTTCATCAGCTTCTGATGCTGAGAGGCTTTTCAGTGATCGGTTTCTGAGCAAAGCCACACAAATGGTCAGTGAAATTCTTCTGAAAACAGAGGAGAAAATCGCTGCCTCAGTGTCGTCCCAAACCTCCGTCCCTGTCCGCAGTGAGACAGAAATTAAGTCCCTGATGGAGGAGGTTGAGAGCAAAGCCTCAGGAATTATGCAAACATTTTTACAGCCATTGGGTGAACTCTTGTCAAGTGTCAGGCGTAACAATGCTGACCAGTCTGGACACCAGCGGAAGAACTTCCTCGCTGAGGCTCAGAAGATCCACAAGAACATCCACAAGCAGGTGTTTGGATTCATCTCTGAGCGGATGCAAGCCATTTCCGAGAAAGAGCTCGACGTCGGGTCGGAGAACGTCCAGGAATCTGGCGCTGCTGAACAGTACCTTGATAAAGCCACTCAGGTTACGAGTGATATCCTGGAGAAGTGGTTGTCTTCACACATTTCCACGGGTTTATTCAGTGGGAAAGATTTGGGTTCCAGCACAGCGGCGTCACCGACGGCGTCAGTAGATCTGGATCGAGTCAGTGCTGAAATCCTAAACAGAGTGATCAGTGGAATATCTGATGATATGGAAAACAGATTGGAAGCTCAGGTGAGTGATGCTGATGCTCGCTCAGTCCACAAATCAAAGAACTTCTCAGACATTTTGCCGAAGCTACAAAGGCTTTTTGGACTCAAAGATAAAAAGAGACAATCGTGCTCGAACCTGCAGGACGCAGCAGTGACTGATGCTCAGAGCCTCATGTCCGTCAGCAGAGCTCCCAACCTGCAGGCTGATATTGACAGCTGCACTGAGGAGCTCATGGAGAAGACCACAGATTTATTTGAGAGTGAGGAACTGCTGGCTAAGTCCAGCTCTTCGGGATCCTGGCAGCCTTGTATTTCAGATCATCAGATTGCTTCTGAAAAGACGTGTGAGGTGAGAGGTGAGTTCCTCAATAAAGCCACTCAGGTGGTGAGTGAAATGCTACTCAGAAGGTTATCAACAGCAGATTCCTCGAGGTGCTCATTAGAAGACGTGCAGAGTGCCGTTAGTACCGCAGAGTCGCTCGTCTGCATTTTAAACGACTTTAATGAGTCCGTGAAAGATGAGACTAAAAGCTCTGATGAGCTTGATGCCTTTTCCTGCTTGTTGGACGTCAGAGAAGCAGAATCTGCCAAAAATCCACAGAACATCTTGGGAAAAGTGCAAAGTCTCCTTCAGGCATTTTTCTCCAAGGCATCTAAAGCTCTGAGCTTTCCCACACACGAGGAGAGGGTGGAGGAGAAGGTGGACCTGGACCTGTGCACCAACAGAGTCATTACTGAAGTCATCGATTTGTTAAGGAGTGAGCTGACAGCTCCACCTCGAGTGAAGAACGATGACGCCCATTTCCACACCAAATCCACCAGGCGTGTGAGTGACATCATCTTCCGAATGGTGGAATCCTGTCCTCTGCTGCCCTCACAATTCCCAAAGGAACGCCTCAGGAAAGTGGCGTCCGCTTTAAATCTGCAGGTCGTTTCTACCGCTTCTGAGATTTCCCGAACTGTTAGCTCCACTGTGCTGCAGTTTATAGACACAGACAGGAAGTCGAGGCCTTCAGTCCAGAGGAGTTCATTCGCTCCTCTGCACCTTTTCACTGTGGTGCGCAACCAGCTGAAGGCCTTCTTCACTTCCTTCTCTAAACGTGTCGCTGATGATGAAAGGACAGATGCGTCAGCACAGTCAGAGAGCGATGAAGATCGTGTCACTCCCATCTACATCAGTGAGGATGGCACGGTTCATGAGCTCACAGAGCTGGAGGATCTTTCTCCAGAGGAGATGATACATCAACAAGCACATGCTTGCGTTTGCACATTTGCAGAGGAGTCCATCAAGGCTTTACTGCAGAATGTGCTGAACGCAGGGCCAAGAGCAGGAAACGAAGCTCAGGAGAGCAGCTTGGTGGACAAATCGACCAGTTGTCCTTCTGCTACAGCGCTCGCATGGGAAATCGAGGACTCTGGGACTTCCTCTGTGTGTCGTATTCATGGTTTGCATCGTAAGTCTTCTCAGCTATCAGCAGCTTCCTTCAGCTCGTCTTCTCGTGCTGACGTGGAGGAGACTCGGGAACATCTGAGTGTCACCAATCAGCAGAATCGAAGTGGAAGCGATGGTCGCTCCTCACATCCAGCAGCTGAGGATCAGGAGAAGAAAAAGAGGCCTGGATTTCGTTTCATTCTGAGGAATAACGGGCGCGTGATCAGACGTGGCGTTAAGGTAAGCAGGACTTTTCCCCCTAAATGTTCTCCTGTGGTTTTGAGTTCACAGTTTTGTGTGGATTTTATTTGTAGTTATTGATAATTGAAGGGTTTATTTAGCATCAGTCGCTCGATTTACAGCATTAATCACGTTCTTTAAGGTGATTATTCGTCTCAGACGTCCATTTCTGCTTCCTGATTTATCTCTTTATCTTCACGAATCTCAGTGTCCCAAGAAGTCGAAGAAGAATCAGAGCAGAGTTCCTCTGACAGGCGATGACCAGCCGACCCCTTCCACCTCTGCAAATCTTCACAACTGTAAGTCTTTAAAACGAAATTAACCTGCGAGTTTTGACCTTCATTACTACTCTGAATTCTGTACTTTAAATAAGAATAAATGATTATAATGATCCTGTTTATTTACGACGTGAGCTGATGATTTTTACAGAGCGTGATGATCATGTTTAAGACTTTGAGTTTTTATCCGTTCCTGCACCGTGTGTCCTGATAATGAGCTGAAAGAGCAGTTATAACTCTGCTTCTTCTCCTGTTTTCAGCTTCACACAGAGAACCGAAGGCCTCGGGGTCGGTCTTCAATAATGTTCGCAGAAGGCTGGGCAGGATCTTCTCCAACATCTCCAAGACCTTCACTGGCTGCTTCAACCCTGAAACCGCTCCATAAATTCTTCAGCATAAAAATAACCAAGCAAACAAAAAAAAAGAAACCAAAAAACAAAACCCTAAACTAACCAACAAACAAAACACCAAAACAAACAAACTCAAGTTTAAATCTCTGGTGTTTAAAAAAATAAACAAACAAAAAACAAATAAAAATAAAAATAAAATCCCAACTCTGATAGTTAACATTACGAACAGAACATAAATAAACAAATAAAATAAAAAAAACTTTTTCTGTTAAAACAAATACTAATAATAATATTAATAAAAAATAACAAACCAAAATGTTGATGATGTATTGATTTATTTCTTGCAGATCACAGTAAGACACAAGTATAACACACACGAACATAAACATAAACATAAACATGTGGTGTGATCTAAGAGTAATATCACATTTATTTAGCGAGCATTGAGGAGATTGTTGAGTGTTTGTGACGAGGCTTCCATATATTTGGTGGAAAAACGTGACTAAAACATAATTGTGTTCCCATTTTTAGTGTAAACGTGAGTGATATTTATTTGGGAGCCTCCTGATGAGCACGCTGAGCTTGAAATGGATTTGTAAATGATTGAGTGAGTAGTTTTGAGATTGAGATGTTTTGTGGTTATTGATTCAGTATTAAGAGCAGCTGAGGTGCTTACACTCTGTTACTGCTGTCACTGATGGCGCAGGGTGATGACATCACCTGATCACGTCACAGCCTTCACGACAAAGTCTCGAAAGGTTCGAGAAATTCATTTACAAATCTGTTTCAGTGCGTGAATGGGAGTCAGTCAGGCTGCTCACAAATAAATAACACTCACTTTTACACAACAGATATGTTTTAGAGTTATTTTTTATTTTATATATTTCTGTTCAGATGGTAAACTGCAGACAGAAATGGCTTTGTGTGCACTACACTGTGTTTCCCGACCAGGGCTTCATGAGACTGATGGAAATGTCAATGTCAGTATAGATTTTTACAAGTAAACATCTAATTAAAACAATTAATTTGTAATAATAATAATAATGTTTTACTGTAACCTCTTTAGTAAAGAGTGGCAGAAGTTCTCATGGTTCATGGCATGTGGTAATATTTCCTAACATGTGAGAGCTGAATGTAAATTACACTGTTAGCTAATTCTTTGTTCCTTAAAACATCTTCATCTTCATCTACATGGACCTTTAAGGGACCTGAATAAAACGTGAAAGGTTCACTGTATGTAGAGAGAAACAGGAAATTCTGACATGATGATCAGACAGCGAGGTCTGCCAACGCACACCAGAAATCCTGAGAGAAGGTTATAGCTGTAAATATAACGAATGAGAGGATACAGAATCACGACAGGAAGCCAGAGTCCCCAAAAATATCCTTCAGAGTATTTATATCACGGCTAGACCAAAAAAAAAAAAAATCTGAGAAGAGCTTCTTAACATTTAACAAATGATCACTATTCCATATCAGCGTGGATGTGTGGAACTCCTAATTATCTTTCCACAGAATTTAATTAAAGACGGAATTAATTGGAATGGTGCCAAGGTTAAGTTGGAGGTTCCTATGGCCTGCACCTGCGTAGAGAAGGTCCTGTACCTGAGATGGGGCGACCCCAAGAAACCTGATAAAGCCAGACTTTAAAGGTCCTCAGTTAGAAAGAGCCTGAGGCTGAGTAAGGCAAGGCCTACATCACGGTTTGTAGTTAGACCAGGCGTGTCCAATCTTATCCACAAAGGGCCGGTGTGGATTCAGGTTTTCATTCCAACCAAGCAGAAGCCACACCTGAGTCTACAGGATCAACTGATTATACAGGTGGAATCAGGTGTGACTCCTGCTTGATTGGATTGGAAACCTGCACACACACACACACTTTGTAGATAAGATTGGACATCCCTGAGTTAGACTGATCCTGGCATGTTGCCCTGACCAGATAAGTTTAGATCTGAGGGCATGTGTGAAGCAGGAAGTGATAAAAATTTTAAAAGAATAACAGAAACTTAAGCTGAGGTACAACGTTCATCTTAATAGTGGCTACTTGTCTTTAATAATCTCTTAAACACAGGTTAGAAATCACACCCAAACCACGGACTCCTCTAGTGCCACAGTGACGTCACGGCTCCTACAGATGGCGCTGTTCAGCAGGGTTTTTAACACTTTCTGATCTGCACACTGTGACGTCAACATCTCCAAGAAAGGTGACACATGGAATAGATTATATGTTCTGCCTTTAGTGCTGCCCTTAGTGCTGCCTTTTCAGGTGGTGTAACTGAAAGTGACATTACGGTGTGTATGATGTGTTTAAGGGGTGTGTGTGTGTGTGTGTGTGTGTGTGTGTGTGTGTGTTGACCTCTCTTGGTGACAGGTGTGAGAGTGGAAATAAGAGATGATACACCACATTCACATTACTGCTTCACATTTACAAACATCAGACACTGAGCTGAATGTTTACACACCTCGTAACAAAATCTGATTTTATCTTGGTGCTCTGTGTGTGAGTGTGTGTGTGAGTGTGTGAGTGTGTGTGTGAGTGTGTGTGTGTGTGTGTTCAGTGCATTGTCGTCTCCCTGCGGCAGAAATTCTGCATCTGAGAGTAAAAATAGATTCAACTGGAGAAGAAAAATCTGCACCTCCCCCTCAGAGCCAAACACACACTCATTTAACACAAACACACACACACACATTCAGCACTGCTTTAGCATTTCACACTGCTTCTCTTTAGTATCAGTTTTTACACTTAGTTTTGAATCTTTGTCTCAGAATAAGAGAAATCATTTTCATTGTTCCTAAGTTTCATATTAAGACACACACACGTGAGAGCCGCATCACAGATCAGATTATTTCCCTGTGACGTCTTTGTGTCCCTGAGTTTGTGTGTGACGTTTAATAAAGATTTAACCCCAACAGAGTGCTGACAATAATCTAATAAACACTAATCACTACATAACATGAAAAGCAGTACACACAGTGTGTGTGTGTGTGTGTGTGTGTGAGTAAAACACTGAGTGACAGGAAGTGGAGTCACTGTTACCAACCTGAAGATGATTATTTTCCTCTAACAGCACATCCCCAAGTGTTTTATTCCTCTTACACCACAGCAACTTACCAACTATTACAATTTTTATCTATTAAACAGCATTTCATACCTTTTATCCATTTATATTTACAAGTGAGTTCCCGTTGTCGCTTACGTTATAGCAGCTATAAACAGTCGTTCCCTCACCAGCCGCTCTTTATTGTCTCTCTTCAAGTTAATAAGAGAAAATAAACGCAGCTTGTTCCGCATGTTACTGAGAAACCGCAAAGAAGCTTAAACTCCTCTGTCCTGAAGACGTCAGAAAACGTAAAGTTACAGCTTCACCTCTGACTGTTACAAAGAGCTGACACTGGAGACTCCTTCCATACATGTAACATACTCCTACAGAAAACTTCACCACATCAATGATTTTTTATATCCTGTTTATTATCAGTGGAGCGTCGGCTGTACACGTCCCTGTGAATGAGCTGTTACTATAGAAACGATAACGTTTCAGAGCGAGCGCATTAATATAAACCTGCGCTACTGTCAGAGCTGCTGCTATAGAAAACTAATCAACACTTTCTGACCAATCAGAGTGCAGGATTCAGCAGCAGCACTGTGGCGTAAAAAGTAATTTAGTTAATATATAAATCACACTTTGTAGAATTTCTAAAAATGTTTCAGTTGTTTTCACAATAAATAAAGTCGAGTGTTTGTTTGAGTGTCAGGAATCGCAGCTATCCAGAGTCAGAACTGGTTTTATTCGAAATGATAATTAATATAATTACTTAGTATATAATATACAATAAATAGCTACAAGCAGCGATTCAGGGGTCCAAGCACTCAGAGATGGACTGGACTGTAGAGATGTGGAAACTGTGTCTCGATCCTTGTTTGTTTGGTTTCATAATAAAATCTTGATTTTTGTGATGGATGTTTTAAATTGGCATTTTAATTATTTATTTTAAAAAATTATCGCACCACCAAGTTGGGCATGGTCACGAATCCACCCATCAAGTCTGATGTCAATATACAGTCACTTCCTGTTTGGTGTTTTCACCGTTATTGCATCATGACCTCAGAACCCACAGGAAATTAGAATGATTCTTTGGCCTGTGCTTCCAGAGTGACGGACAGAAATGTGTCTAACTTCGGTCTGTAGGTGGCGCTAGAGAATTTAAGAGGCGCAGCCAAAAACTGGTGGGAAAACTTTCGGGTTGATGCTGAATTTTATAGTGTGGTAAATTTTATAGAACGTGTGTGAACGGTTCTTTGGGCTGATATTGACTCTTACAACATGAATAATAATAACAATAACAATAATAACTAATAATAATGATAATAGCTGCCTTTTTACTGTGTGTATATATTTAAAATAAGTTTATCTAAATGCTAAAACACCACACACACACACACACACACTCTTTGACAGACGAATGTGCCCACTGAAGCTAAATAATGATTCTCTGCATTTTCACTCATCCTTCCTTCGGTCATGTTCTCTTTCTGTCTGCAGTGAAATTACATAACAGTTCTCTTCATGCTATCTCTCTCTCTCTCACACACACACACACACACACACACACACAGAGTCAGAACTGCAGCGTCTCTGTAATAACAGTACAGAACGTCTCAGAGTTTTATTAGATCATTACACACACTGATGCTGAGTTCTGCGCTCTGATTGGTCAGAAGGTGTTGATTAGTTTTCTATAACAGCAGCTCTGACAGTAGCGCAGGTTTATATTAACGCACTTGTTCTAATACGTTATCGTTTCTATAGCAACAGCTCATTCAGGGCGACGTGTACAGCAGACGCTCCACATAAAGGGATTAGAAACGTGTGTGTGTGTGTGTGTGTGTGAGATCGCTGATGTGGTGAAGTTTTGTGAAACAGGTAAATGAAAGTGCAGGTAGGAAGCGTGACGTGCCTCAGGAGGTAAACTATCACCGTGTTACTTTTCACTTCTGATTAAATCTCCATGTGATTTACATAAAATAACTACAGCACGGATTTTTTTTTGCAAATGAGGCACAGAAAATAAAGTGATGGCGCTTCCTGATGGAGGAGTGTGAGCTGATCAACATGGAGGAAACACACACACACCTTTTCTCTTCTCCATTTAATTACTTAAACCTAATCAACTGCCACATCAGTATCAGAAACTTTCCCACTGAATGAAAATTGCAGCTGATGATGTCATGATGGGCGTTACAGCAGCCGACCAATCAGGAGCTTCCCTTAAACAGCAGCACACACTCATTACAATCACACTGCCCTTTTTTTATTCCGTCATCCTCCTTTTCCTTCCTTCTTTCCTCACTGTTTTTGTTTCCGTCTTTATCCTCCATTGCATCATTCGTACTAATCTTTAGAAGAATAGATTGAAAACTGTACTTTATTTAAACACTTGTTAAGGAAACGTACATTATTTGTTTGTGTCGAGTGCAATTTTGTTTACAGCATTAAAAAGATATTAATTCTGTGTTAGAGTGAGTAATAAACACAGATTAATAAGGAAATAAAATCCTGTTTAAAAGTTGATTTAAAATTATTTTTGTTCCTGAATAATTGCAGTAATCAAGTATTCCATATGTAATCACACACAGAATATGAACACACACACACACACACACACACACACACACTTGTCTATTGTATTTAAAAACAGAGAAAAAAAAGAAAATGTTTTCCTTTGAAGCAAATATTTAAATGAGACTAATTACATCACCAATAAACAGCTGACATAATAAACACACTGATATTTTGACTGTTTAATCACACACACACACACACACACACACACACACACACATGTCTCCTCCCGCCGGACTCTCAGTAGCGATCGTAATGTCGTCTCTGATTATACGAGTTCTGGTGACCTCCGTATCGCCGATCCTGTGACCTCTGACCCCATCCGCCGCCGTCGCCACGGTGATGTCTGCTGTCCTGGAAACTAAAGAACACCACGGAGCTCATGAGAACCCGAGTCACTCTCACTCCATTCACCTGCGCAACATCAGGACGTTTAATCAAGCTGTATATTTTTAAACACACATGAATGTTCATACCGAGCGTCTCTGCTCCTCCACGCCTCCACTACAGGCGGCTGCACCGCGGGCTGCTGCAAGTACCGCTGGAACTCCTCATCCTGAGCCGAGAAACGGTGCGCGAACTGTTCCTCATACCGCTGCGCTTCAGCCATGCTGCTGGAAAACAAACACACCATCAAACACCACCACACGCACCAACAAACGCCATTACACGCCATCAAACACCACCACACGCACCATCAAACACCACCAAACACCATTACACGCCATCAAACACCACCACACGCACCATCAAACACCACCACACGCACCATCAAACACCACCACACGCACCATCAAACACCACCACACGCACCATCAAACACCACCACACGCACCATCAAAC
>CM075008.1:613022-627436 GCA_037576675.1 Pangasius sanitwongsei | reverse complement strand
ATTTTGAATCCGGCTGTTATAATTACACAGCTCATTTCCGAATGTGACAACCACAACCCCAACCTAAAGGTACGTACACACACACACACACACACACACACTCTCGATCCCCCCCCCCCCCCCAATATGGTCACATGATCACTGCAGCCTGATGGATGGTGGTGGTGATGAAATTTGACTCCATGTGAAGAACATTGTGAGCTGTTTATCACACACAATACATACAGCGTGTCAACAACACACTGACAGAATTGCGTGTGTGTGTGTGCGTGCGCGTTTGTGCGCACGTGTGTGTGTGTGTGTGTGTGTGTGTGTGTGTGTGTGTGTTGCCAAATCTGGCAGGATCCCTCCTAATAGATTACATTCACACTAGTGAGTGACAAAGCGACAGATGACAGCTCATTTTCTATGTATTTGTGTGACACAGAGCTACAAATTTGAATTTCATGTACAGCTGAGAGTTGGACCAGACCAGATTCTCACACGTTCGCCTTCCACATTCTCCATGTTCTCCAATATTCTCACACATTCTCCAATGTTCTTCCATGTTCTCTCACATTCTCTCAAATGTTCTCCCAAGCATTCTCACACATTTGCAGACATTATCATACAGTCTCCTAAATTCTCCCACGTTCTCCCAGATGTTCTCACACCCCAGAATCCTCACACGTTTTCAAACATACTCCCAAATATTCATCCAAACGTTCTCCATAAGTTCTGTCAAACATCCTCATACATTCTCCCAGACATTTTCACACATACTCCCAGTTGTTCTCTCAAACCTTCCTCCACGTTCTCCCAATTATTTTCCCATGCTCACCCATATTCTCCCACATTCTCCCACATTCTCCCAAATGTTCTCTCATGTTTTCAGATGTTCTTGTCTTGGACTTCAAACACACGTCTGTTTTAAGGGTTTATTGACACTAAAGCAACAAGCAGCACAGGACCAGGACGTCCCACTTTTCTGACTCTGTCTCAAACAGGCCACAACAGTCACAAAAAAAGGAGGGCGTGTGTGTGTGTGTGTGTGTGTGTGTGTGTGTGTGTGTGTAGTTTTGTGTGTGTGTGATTGGGAGGAGGCAAGTATGGCATAAAGTAGCATAAATTCTGTCTGGGTGCCATGTGAAATGATACACACACACACCTGTCGTCCTGCGTTCATGGTTGTCATTCCTTGATCATGTGCTGTCTAAAGCTATGTGTTTGTGCGCATGTGCGCGCGTGTGTGTGTGCTTCACAGCACAGCATGAGCAAAGCTGAACTTGCAAATTAAACACACACTCGCACCATCCTTCCTACTTTGTGCGCGCACACACACACACACACACACACTCTGTCTTGGAAACAGTATCTAAAATTAAGCTGTAGTAGCAATAATGTGTGAGAGAATCTGTGTGTGTGTGTGTGTGTGTGTGTGTGTGTATCATGATAAAAATGTGTGAGATTTCTGGGTACTGTAGATACATTTGCACAGTGTTACCTGAGTGAGGCATCTGATTTGGTGCTGTGTATTAACAGGCGGCGGAGCTGGCCAATCAGGAGGCTCGTGGGCGTGTGTCAGCACTGCAGAGTGAGGTGAGTGAAGGACAGCAAAGACAAGGAGCCATGAAGAAAGAGCTGAAGAAGTTCATGGAGCTTCTGGAGGGCAAGATAGATGAACTGCACGAAGTCCGCCAGGGACTGTCTCACCTGGGCATGGACAACTAACACATACACACACACACACACACACCCCGAGTCTGCCAGGGACTGTCTCACCTGGGCATGGACAACTAAAACACACACACACACACACACACACACACACACACACACCCCGATTCCGCCAGGGACTGTCTCACCTGATCATGGACATCTAACACACACACACACACACACACACACACACACACACACACACACCCCGAGTCCGCCAGGGACTGTCTCACCTGATCATGGACATCTAACACACACACACTCACTCTCTCTCTCTCTTACACACACTATATAGTATCTCAATATCTATGGAGTGACAGCCATAAATCTTTATATTACAATATTGTATGTAATATAACGTAATAACATACTTACACACACACACACACTACAGTGAATACACTAATTAAGGTGGTGATCTCAGGGTGCTGGTGAAACAGTTACACACACACACACTCAAATTGCAGTGTCACAAAGTGCCTGAGGGTAGCTTTAATCCCTCACTAACCTCACACACACACACACACACACACACACACACACACACACACACTACATGCGGTACACACACTTGAGTGCAATACAGTATATGAGAGGGGGCGGGGCTTCGTTTTCAATACATTTTTATATATAACTGTTCCGATTTCTTGGTTTCTGAACTTCTATGCTGTGAAATCTTATCTGATTGGTGTGTGCATGTGTGACACACACAGTGTTGTGGATGACATGCTTCCCTCACGTGTGTATCTGTGGAGTTGTGTGTGTGTGTGTGTGTGCGCGTATTTGTAAGGGAAGTGTATTTTGGGGGGAAAAAAATCCTTTGATTCTGGGACTTTTGGGGTGTTTTTTCTAGTTACAAACATATATGCGTGTGTGTGCGCAACTATACACACTAGTCACGTGCCAGATTTACATTTTCACTTTGTGATGCATCTTTAAACGTTTTATCACAGTTTACAATAAACAAAAAAAAGGACTGGTCCCAAATCTCCATGTGCCCTACATAGGCACCTTCCTTCTGCAAGTTACACAGTGACAATGACAGTATTTTGAACGATTATCAGTACACTCCCCACACACACACACACACACACACACTCACACACTCACACACACACTCACACACACACACTCTTCCTTCCTGGTCTTACTCTGTTTAGGACGCTTCACTTTCCCCCCCCTCTGGTTTCCACTTTTGTTTTTTTGTTTTTTCTGATCAATAATGTACAATAATGAAATTGTCATAAATATAGTTTAAATACAAAATGATTGTGTTTGTTGGTGTTTTTTTTGTGTTCTGTTGATTTGAAGTGAATATGAATTGAATATGAATCAAAGATCATTTGACTTGATTAACATGATTGAAAGGTTTATATTAATGCACTCGTCTAATACGTTATCGTTTCTATAGCAACAGCTCATTCACGGGGACGTGTACAGCGAACTCTCCGCTGATGATAAACGGGATTTTAAAAATTGTGTTTAATCGTTGATCTGTAAGGAGATGTTAATTTATGTAACATGTATGGAAGGAGTCTCCAGTGTCAGCGCTTTGTAACAGTCAGAGGTGAAGCTGTAAGTTTTCCGACGTCTTCAGGACAGAGGAGTTTACGCTTCTTTGCGGTTTCTCAGTAACATGCGGAACAAGCTGCGTTTATTTTTATCTTATTAACTTGAACAGAGAGAATAAAGAGACGCTGGTGACTGTTTATAGCTGCTATAACGTAAGTGACAACAGGAACTGACTCGTTTCACAGAACATTAAATGTAGCTATAAACGGATAAAAAGTGCTGTGTCGTTGTGGTAACAGTAACGCCGCTTCGTGTCCGGTCGTATCACACCACCTCAGCGTGGATTATTTTCCCAAAACCGCACAGTCTGAAGTGTGTTTCTTCCTCCTCCTCTCACTCTCCCACTCATCTCCATCACTTTCTCTTCTTTCTTTCCTTCCTTTTTCTGTTTCTCATCTTTTCACTCACTTTGACTCCTTTCTCACTTTCATTTTCATGGAGTCTTTTCCCCCATATGAAATATCCTCACTCCTTTCCTTTTCTCTTTTTCTTACATTCTTTTTTTCTTCATTTTCTGCTCATTTTTGTCTCCCGTCTTTGTTAATCCATCTCTCTCTCTCTCTCTCTCTCTCTCTCTCTCTCTCTCTCTCTCCTTCTTTCTTTTTCTTTCTTCATTTCTTTGCTTTCATCCCAACATCACTTTCAGCTCTTTGCAAGCATGGTGTGTTTTTTCTTTTTCCATCCTGTTATCTCTCCAGGGGTGTGTGTGTGTGTGTGTGTGTGTGTGTGTGTGTGTGTGTGTGTGTGTGTGTGTGTGTGTTACAGACATTTAAACTCATTTTCCTGCTGTGAGAAAAGAGCAGAAAAGCTGTTCAGTCCAAACAAACAGGAAGAACGGACGGGCCGATGATGAATGAATGAATGAATGAATATGTGAGTGAGAATGAAATATATTATAAAATGGTGTATTTGTTCGAGAAACCGTTTGCGTGAACAGTCGTGAGAAATAAAACATCTTCACTCTCCTCAGCCTTCACAAGAAATCTAAAGACTGCAGAGATTTTTTTGGAGAAGGAGGAGGTGTAGAGGGTCCAGGTAAGTTCCTGCGCTGTGTGTGTGTGTGTGTGTGTGTGTGTGTGTAGGAATTGTAGGGGTGAGAAACACACAGAGTGAGTGGGAGTTTGAAGCTGCTGCAGATCTGTAAGAGGACGTGTTGCCTTGGAAACTTCATCCCACACACGCCGTATTGACTGAGCTGTCTGTGTGTGTGTGTGTGTGTGTGTGTGTATTGCCCACGCCCACACACACACACACACACACACACAGAGTTGCAAGAATTTCTGCAGTTTGAACTTCACTCTTGCGTGTGTGTTAAATCATTGTCCATCTTGTGAGCCTGATGACTGTTACCATGGAAACAAGCCTCATGACAGTGGAATCTTCACTGAAACTATTCGTTTAAACTCGAACGCAATGCTGTTCCTCCACACGTTCTTCTCCTTCACCTCTTTTCTGTGCTGAGGTTCAGTATAAAGTCACATTTTCCCTTTAAATCTGAGACTTTCGTAGTATGCCTGTACAGCACTGGTTTGGGGGCGGAGCTACGTATGAGCTCAGATTGTGATGTCACTGAACAACACCATGCCTTTGGACCAATGACATCTGAGATAAGAGGAGGATGATGATGTGGGACATTTCAGCAGCAGACTCTGGGATCTCAGATAGTTAGCTAGCTAACATTAGTAATGGATATATGTTGGTTGTCATGGTAACATTACAGCGTCTATATTTGCATATTCATGAGTATTCATGAGTATTGGCATTTTTAATGAGGGTGAATTGTAGTTTAGGCTTCTTCTAAATAAAACAAACAGATTATAAAACCAATAATAAAACAATAAACAAAAAATAAATAAACAAATAATAAAACTAAATAAAACAATAATATTACTTTCTGTAAAATGTTTAATTTTTTAAGCAGCATAATTAATAGAAACTTGAAACTTCCTACACATAAGTTGAGGGACTATCTATTAATTTATTTAATTTAATTTAATATTTTATTATTTTCAGAAATCCCCAACATTTTACTTACTTTGTTTATTCCATTATTGCATATTTTCCAAAACTGAAAAATTTTATTGTCCAACTTTTTGGAAATAATTTTATCTTTCACTTTCAAGTATTATCAAATAGTTGGTAAAATAAATTGAGACTTCTCGAAGTTTAACTTCTCAAAATGTCTCTGAAGCTTTTTCGAGTTTATAAGCACCAGATTTTAGCTGCAAAAATATTAAATCATATCCAATATTTTTGTGTTTTATCAGTAAAAGTCAGAATCGTGTTTTAAAGGCGACTGTGTGACTCGTGCGCCCCCTACAGGCTGATGAGTGTGAGTCAGTGGAGGGGATTCTGTAAGTACCTGTGACCTATGACCTTTTCACTTCTCTCTCTCTCTCTCTCACACACACACACACACACACACACACAGGCGTTAAGGTTTTTCTTTCAGCACCTTGCATGCTCATAATTTACAGAATATACAGCTACAATTTAAATTAATTTGAATAAATAAAACCAAATAAACGAAAGGCAGAATCCCGACTTTCCCTCGGCCATGCGGCATCTTCTCACTTTGCTTTTATCTTCTTTCTAAAACTCAAATTAAAATGAAAACCAGAAATGCACACACACACACGTGCAAGAAGTTGGTGTATTTAATTAAAATAATTAAATGAAATACATCAAATAATGTTGAAAAGGAAAAAAAGGGAAAGAGAAGGAGCTCAGGAGCTGATTGCGGTTTTGTGTAATAAGCTTCCTCCATAGCAGAGCAACTTTAATTATTAAAATAACTCGCAGTCGTTCATTAAAACTCCATCTGACTGTACAGATTTATTTCTGATATAAATAAACATAAAAGGGGGAAAAAAATCAAACCCCAAAATACAGCAAATTCCATTCTTTCCTTTTTAATGTAAATTAAAGTGCTATATGTGTATTTTTCATAACATTCAAATGGCTACTATACCTGTGTGTGTGTGTGTGTGTGTGTGTGTGTGTGTATGTAGTGTGTAGTGTGTGTGTACACTCCTAGCTGTCCCACTCTCCCGGCGGTGTGTCTGGACGTTCTTCATCGTCAGACTCGTTCGAGACCTTCTTCATCCTCATCATGGCCGCCTTGATGCTTAGCTCCAGCTCAGAGTCATGACAGCGGGTGGGGCCTGTAGGGGGCGGGGTTTTCTTTAAGGTCACGCCCTGACGGATAGCTGATAGCAAACTGTCTCTAAAGTTTCCGGTCTCCGTGGAAGCGCCTTGAGGATTGGGCGTGACCTTACGCAGGTGAACACGCCCCCTCTGCAGCGACGCCAGAACATCGTCCATCGATCCTGAACACAGTCAATAATCAATTATTATCATACATCAATAATCAGTAATCCATCAATTCAGACTTGCTCACCAACACTCATCAATATTACAATGAACAATAACTATCCGTAATCAATAATCAATTATTAATCACTAATCAATCATCCATACTTCACGATTACTCACCAAAGCAATAATCAATACTACAGCAACAATTATCATTAATCATAATCAATAATCAATCAGCAGCACCATAATCAATAATCAGTACAATAATCAATCTTTATCAGTTTGATTAATCAATAATCATTAATCATTAATCTACACCTTAATAATTGCTTATCATCATTAACACCAATAATCAATTATTAGTAATAATAATCAATAACCAGTGTCATAATCAATACTCTTATTAATACCATAATCAGTAATCAATATTCATATCAACCATAATGATTAAACATGATCATAATCTATATTTATCTGGCTGCAATCAATACAACAATCAATATGTCATCAAAATAATAATCAATACAATGAATTAATTAATACTCTATTCATTAATACAATCAATAAATTATAAATAATCAGTTTCAATCAGTGGTTATAGAAAATCAATCATCACCATTTATGATCAATAATTCATAATCATCACCGTAATAATAAATACCATGATAAATAATCAGTGTCATAATCAATAATTAATAATCAGCACTATAATCAATAGTCAGTCAATTAATCTATCAGTTAATAATGAAAAATCATCACAATGATCAATAATTGGTGTGATTTGTGGGTGGAGCCTCACCTGCAGTAGGAATTCCAGTTGGTTCTTTGTCACTGAGCGGAAGAGGCGGGGCCAACAGAGGGGGTGGTGCTAATGGAGGGGGCGGTGCTAATGGAGGGGGCGGGGGCAGAGGTGGTGGAGGAGGAGGAGGGGGGTTAAGGGGAGGAGTTAAGGTCCGCTCTTGCCCCGCCCCTCCTGCTCCAGGGGGTAAAAGAATATGCACCGGGATATCCCTCTGCTTCTGGCCCCGCCCCTTCCCTCTGGGCTTGGGGGCGTGGCTACCTGCTTGGGTAGGTGTGGCCAGTGTGATGATTGACATCGGTTGGTCGGAGTCATCAAGGTCAGGAGGGCGGGGCTTGTTGGAGCGATGGGTCTTCACCATGAACTGACCTTGACTTCTCTGAACACACACACACACACACACACAATGCTGAACTGGATGGAAACATCACACACACACACACACACACAGATATGAGCAGAGAGGATTGTGGGTAATAAATCACCTCTCTGTAGGAACGCAGACGGTTGAGTGTTCTCTCTCTCTCCTTCTGCACCCACTCCTTCCTCTTCTCCTCCTCCTCCTTCCTTTTCTCTCGCTTCTACACACACACACACACACACACACACACCAGGTCATTCTCAATGTATTGGCACATTTCCCATGATTTCTTTGGTCATATTGTTGCCATGGTAACTCACCTGGTGCACAGCGTGGTGGTGTTGGTGTTGTGCGATCCTCTCCTGTGCCGCCCTCTGCTGGAGCTCACGTGCCTCTACACACCTCTCCTACACACATACACACACACACGCGCACACACGCATATACACATACACACACGCGCACACACACACACACGGTGATGAGGTAAAAAAAATAAATAAATAATAGCACCTTTTTGAGTTTAGTTACATATTAACACACACCTAGTATTCCTGAGTGTGTGTATGTTAAGCTCCGCCCCTTTTGACCCAAGTGTGTGTGTGTGTGTGTGTGTGTGTGTGTGTGTATACCTTCCGGTTGCGCAGTGTAGCTCTGCGTGTTGATGTCATTGCTCTTTTCCTCTCCAGTTGCAGTAGCTGTTGCTGTAGGTGAGAGTAGGCGGAGTTACCACCTGAGTGGGCGGGGCTAGCATTTGTTTGCATATGCTGAAGCTCCAAGGGGTCTTCACAGGCGTCGTAATACACCACCTCCTCCTTTAGTTCTGACACACACACACACACACACACACACACACACACACACACACACAGTCTTACACTGACATGTTTTGTGCATCCTGGGTTAAAATGGGGCGGGGCTTAAGTTACATTTTTTGCATACTTGCATACAAATGATATCACAACAATAGAGGTAGCTGATGTTGGGACAGCCATGTTTCATTAACATTGCGTGTGTGTGCGTGTGTGTGCATGTGTGTGTGTGTATGTGTGTGTGTGTGTGTGTGTGTGTGTACCTTTGATCTGTCTCCGCAGAGTGTGTATCTGTGCAAGCAGAAGCAGCTCCTCATTTTTCAGGATCTCTAGTTTACAGTCGTAGAGTTCCAGCTGAGCCTCGTAATACTGCAGCTCCAACACGTCCACGTCACACACACTCGCCCCGTCACACACACCGCTCATCTACACACACACACACACACACCATTCATTAGAGTCATTATATCTCAGTTCAGTGAGAAAGTTTGTAAAAACTCCTCTGTCCTGAAGACGTCGGGAAAAGCATCAGGTGTAAAGTTACAGCTTCCATAAATGTAACATAAACACGTTTCTCCTACAGAAAACTTCACCACATCAACGATTTTTTAAATCCTGTTTATTATCAGTGGAGCGTCCGCTGTACACGTCCCTGTGAAGGAGCTGTTACTATAGAAACGATAACATGTTAGAGCGAGCGCATTAATATAAACCTGCGCTACTGTCAGAGCTGCTGTTACAGAAAACACCTTCTGACCAATCAGAGCGCAGAACTCAACAGCGCCATCGACTAAACTCAGCCTGTCAGACTGTACAAAACAGTCCTTTTTGTATGTGTTATTTATTTGTGTTGTATTTTTTATTGTGTTTAGACACACACACACACACACACACACGTGCACACACACACATGCACATACACGCATGCACACACACACACACACACACCTTCTCCTTGATTTCCTCTTTCCGGCGGTTCACACACATCTCTCTCGCCCTCATGAGCTGCAGTGTCTCTTTAGCCAGTAGAAATTTGAGCTTCTCTAGCCTGGGTGTGGCTACAGCCCAGGAGGCGTGGCCAAATCGCTTACGATCCGCCTCCATCTGTTTCAGCATGCCTACGCGCACACACACACACAGACACACAGACACACAACATCAGCTACTATGCACGTGATTAATTATAACTGTTGCTCTATAATGCTGCAGTATTCTCTGTGTGTGTGTGTGTGTGTGTGTGTCTGTGTGTGTGTGTCTGTGTGTGTGTGAGACCTGACAGTGCTGTTGTCGTCTCAGTAAAGTAACACACAGTGACATCCTGAATGGAGCACACAGCCTCGTTCACCCCCCTGCTCCACTCTTCTGCCTCTTTCTCCAACTCACACACTCGCTTCGGACCGAGTTCCTGTAGCTGCAGCATTTTCTACACACACACACACACACACACACACACAGTTAGAGATCACAAAGGCACACTTTTATAAGTTTACACACCTTTTATTCTGAAAGGGGTGTGTGTGTGTGTGTGTGTGTGTGTGTGTGTGTGTGTGTACCTGTATCTCCATGGTGTGTAAAGTCGACAGCTCTCTCATGTCCCTGAATGGCTGCAGCTGGTGCTGATAAAACTGTGTTGCTATGGTAACCAAATCACCGTACGCCTCATCCTCATCCTCATAGATCTTCATCAGCTGCACGAGTCCTGCTGCGGCACGGTGACTCTGTATGATCTGACACACACACACACACACACACACGTGTTGTATTTTCCTGACCCTGTGGACTTTTTTGTCTGTAGTTCCTCACATGACCACTAGGTGGCAGCTTGTATATTACAGCAAATGATAAGTTTGTATTAAGTGAGAATAAATAAATGCTGCTTGATATTTGACTTTTTGAAATAGTGCAGTGTGGTGATGATACAAATAAGAAATTATTTTTAAAAAAATTATCAAAAATTTATTAGCATGTAAAACTACACAGACATCAGGGCTGGATGATACGATAATATCGTTATTGTGATAAATTGTGTCACAATACAATTTTCTGAGATATCGAGATATGCTTTTATATCAAATTTGTTGTTTTTTTAAAATAAGATACAAACTCTGAAAACATTTTGTTAAACTTTTAAATAATTTATCCTTTAATTTTTAACAAATTAATTTTGTAAATATTAAATAAAAGCATCAACTCATTTTTTTTTATTTAATGCAACATTACTGTTTAGCTGGTGGTTGGTGATGCATTTTGTTTAGAAATATCTCGTGATATGATCTACTTCTTATATAAATACCATGTTTATAATTAAAATTTTTTTTTTTTGGCAAAACGTCATAATCCTATCATTTCAAGCTCTAATGAGTTTGTGATGTATGAGGATGAGTCAAATGAAATCATCATTCTTTTAGATTCTGTGTTGTTTATTGCAAATTGGTCTCACAAAGTTTTAGTTTTTTTTTTTTTTTTTTTTTACATAAACGATCACGATCACGTGAGCGTTTTCAAATCGTCTTTGTGTCTTTCATGTGGAGATATTTTCACAAACCAAAATGAAAACATGAATTAACTAAAAAGAAATTGATGCCACACGATTATGAGAGTAGGGTGAATCAGGAAAAAGTAGAAAAATGGAAATGAAATAGCACTGAAACAGATGGGAATTGTCTTGAAAACAGAGGAGTAAAAAACAAGTTTAAAAAAAAATAATAAAACGTGGGCAGAGCCTCAGACACGAGGAAACATGTCACTAGGGCTGTAGTCATGAGCACCACTGTCGAGTCCAAGAGCAGGACTATCCAACATCGCGTCAAGATCGAGTCAAAACCATCAAATCCTTCTTGAGGCCACGTTTTACCTTCAACTAGTTCGCTGAATTTGTGCTTTGCACCAGGGATTAACTGCGTTCTAGAATAAGGAACATTATTTTTACAAATTCTTGGTCGAGACAATGACGATATTTAACGAGACCAACGCACAAATCTGAGACAAGTTCAAATCAATACAGAAAACATCTCGAGACCAGATTCGAGTCACACAGCACTATTAAATATGAATGAATAAATAAATAAATAAGATTATGACAATAGTGTGCACATGTGCTGTGTGTGTGTGAGGGCATCAGAGTAAAGCTACAGACAGGCGAAAACATATCACTAGGGCTGTAGTCGAGAGGACCACCGTCAAGTCCAAGTCCAAGTCCAGGACTATCCGAGATGGAGTCAAGTCCGAGTCTTAAGAAGCACTGCTCCAGTAATTCGGTTGTTTTCTAGAAGAAACTTTACACACGTGAAAAGAAAAGACAACACGAACATTATTTTAAAAAGCCTCAGTCAAGATCAAGACTGTATTTTTGAGCGAGACTAATGCCCGAGATCAAGTCCAAGTCAAGGTCTGGAGATCAGACTCAAAGTTCTACAAGATACTGTGATGTTCAAGTGTGTGTTTGAGTTTCATATAAACGCACATGTGGGTGTAAACACACACTGCTAGTATGATAATGAAGAAGAAGAAGAAGGCCTGAGTCTGTTTACTTTCACTTTCACTCAGATCATGTCGTTGATGATGATGATGATGAAGGAAATAACAGTATAAAAGACAGACTTTAAGATCAGATTGGTGTGCTGTGGGTCTCACCGTGTCGAGCGTGTGCTTGGCTCTCCTGACCTGCTCCTCCATGGCTCTCCTCTTAAACTCCTGCAGGTTCTCGCAGTACTTGTCCTCCTCTCCTTCCTCCTCCTGAGGGAATAAAGTCTCCAGCAGGATTTTCACTCCGCACACATCCACCGCGGTGCTGAAATACCTCTCCAGCTGCACACACACCGCCTCCACGTCGCGCTCCCTCTCCTGCTCCTGCTCCTGCTCCTGCCAGCTTCTTCTCAGCAGCGTGTCCCACACCCCGGCCTGGGTGAAGGCGCGCAGCTCGGGCAGGAAGCCGCACAGCGCGTCCCCGGAGCCGCTCAGCTGCTGGTGGATGTGTTTCAGCTCGGATGCGGAGAACATGGCGGCCCAACTGCACTCCTCCTCATCCTCATCTTCCTCCTCATCCTCATCCTCCACCTTCATCCTCATCCTCCTCCTCCTCCTCTGCTGAAGAGTCCTGTTGTGACAAATCACCGCGAATTTGGACTCCGCTTCACTCCACTGGACCAGAAACCGGATGTTGTGAGTCTCTCTGTCCTCAAATATGTCGCTTTTAATGGCGACCCATCCGTCCAGACTGTCCATCCGCTCCACATCTGCACTCATCACGCTCATGACGGTCCCACCATCAGGCCTTCACCTTCCTGTTTCACTTCAACCCTGAGAAACACAAATCACGTGCTGAAATGTTTTCACATCCGGGCAATTCATCACTTCCGGGTTTAACTTTTCTACAGTCTACAGTAATGGCGCAATAACACTGTAGTGTAATGCTCAAAGGTTCAAAAGCTACATATGAAAGAAATGATAAAGATATGCAGTTACATAGAATAAAGGATCTAAAGTATATTTACAGGGAAAATAAACAAAAAAAAGCAAAAAAGAAAATACAAATCTCTGTCTCTGTGAGGAGAAAAGTGCGACACTGGCGACATCTGCTGGTCAAACTGTGTCATTGCATCAGTTTCAGTGTTACAGTACATTTTAACATTTTTATTTTTATTTTTTTGTAATTTACTTAAAGTGTAATGTGTAATTTGTAATGTACTTAAAGTGAATTATTCTATAGCTATAATTTTTATAATTAGTTTACTAAATAAATACAGTAAAATAAATATACTAAATAATAGAGTTTACATTTTTGTTATTGGTATCTAAGTGCCAAAAACAAAACAATAACAAAAATAATAACATTTTAAAGCTTGAACAACAAAAGTACTATTCTTAAAATTAAATTTATTATTATTATTATTATTATTATTATTATTATTATTTCCTGATGTTGATGTGAATTCTGAGTGACAGTTTAGCTTTTTGTCGTATTTTTATGTCGTTTATTCTGTACACACCTTTATAAATTAACAGAGAAGTAAAAGTGCATTAATATTGTATAATATTATATAATATGGGAATTATGTAATAGCTATTTTTCTTAGATTTTATAGTTAATATTGTCAGAAATCATTTATTTAAAAAATTAAAACTATTTCACTGGGGATTCAGTTAATATTTTAATCTGTAACACACCTGCATTATTTGTTTGTTTATTGGTTGGTTGATTTGTTGATTTATTTTTTTATAATAATGTTTTTTCTTATTATTTATTATCTCATTATTGTCTTATATTTCAGTCACTAATTACTAAAAAACTGCTATGAAAGTGTGAACATGTCCAATCTGGCAACCCTGAGCTGAGTGAAATGTGATATCAGTGAATTCCTTCAGTCTCTAAATTTAGGAGCTGGATATAACAGAGCAGGTGTGTGTGTGTGTGTGTGTGTGTGCGCGTGAGCGTGTGTGTGTGAAGAATCTACACCGCACAATCTACACTTCAGCCCAGAAGGTGAGAAAGAAATGTATTTATTTATGTATTTATTTATTTCCACCATTTAATTTGTCATTTCCAGCACGCTGTCAGTGATATTACGGATTTTAGACAATAACATTGAAATAACGTTCTTCTCTGTGTGAGCAATAAACTTTAATTAATCAGTCTGGTTGAACATCTACTAATAGTTTTTGTTGAGTAATTAAAGTTACACCACACTGAATTCTGGATTGTGATTGGTCAGAAGGAGTTGATTAATTTTCTATAATATACGCTCGATTATTAATTCTGTGTGTGTTTCCTGATGATTAGCGACTGTTTTTATGTTTTGTGATAGTTGTTCATGAGTCTCTTGTTTGTCCTGAGCAGTTAAACTGCACACTGTTC
>CM075008.1:573910-589601 GCA_037576675.1 Pangasius sanitwongsei | reverse complement strand
CCACGCTTCTGCTTTCTCGCGCACCGCTTGCGACGTCCCCTCCCCCGGCCACCGGCATCAGGCGACGCCGAGGGCTGAAGGCCTGGTCCCCGCAGCAAGCCGAGATCGCGTAGCTTCTCCAGCAGATCATCTTGCAGAGTGGATGTATTGTTATATCTGAGGTTTATCAGTGTCTGGCGGTGGTATACACGAACACCGGTAGCTCCGATGTCCATGCGTCGTTAAAAAGTCGGCCTAAGTACAAAAAAAAGCACCATTTTGTATCCGGAGTGGCCGCTGCATGCTACTGCCGCGCCGCCATCTTGGACCTGGAGTTGATTCCATGTGTTGAATTTGCATTCAGTAGCTGTTCTTGGAGGTGCGAGGCAAATATGCTAACCACTAAGCCACCATGCAACCCCCCAGATGTTTTACCTCAAGATGCAAACCACTGGTAACACTCAAGAACACTCAAGTTTAGACTTTGCTAGAAAACATCTAATAAAGCATGTTCAGTTCTGGAACAAGATTCTTCTACAGATGAAACCAAGAACTTGTACCAGAATGATGGGAAGACAAGAGTATGGAGAAGGAAAGGCTCATGATCCAAAGTATACCACATCATCTGTCAAACATGGTGGAGGAAGTGTTATGGTGTGGGCATGTATGGAAAGGGCTCACTGGTGTTTATTGATGATGTGACTGCTGATAGAAGTAGCAAGATGAATTCTGAAGTGTATAAAGCCATATATTCGGCTCAGATTCAGTCAAATGCTGCAAAACTAGCACTTAACAGTACAGATGGATAATGACCCAAAGCATACCATGAAAGCAACCCAAGAGCTTCTTAAGAAAGAAGTGGAATATTGATAAATGTCTAAGTCAGTCACCTGACCTCAACCTAATAGAGCTGCTTTTCACTTACTGAAGACAACACTGAAGGCAGAAAGACCCACAAACAAGCAGCAACTGAAGATGACTGGAATAAACACCTGGCAAAGCATCTCCAGGGAGGAAACTCAGCATTTGGTGATGTCCATGGTTTCATTTCAAACCCATTGTGGTGGTGTACAGAGACAAAATTATGAAAATTGCATCACTGTCCAAATAATTATGGACCTGACTGTATGTACATGAACCCAGTTTTTACCACTGAATAGTTTCCAAGAGAACCCTTAACTAAGAGCTATGTCCTTAAGGAACATTTCATAACTAAGTATTCATCAGTTTGTGTTTACTGCTGATGTCAGATATCAGCATATCAAATAAAAAACAATTCCAGATTGGCCTGTTAAGTGGCGCCCTCTTGTGTCACCCCTGCAGGTGCTGTCTGTAGTAGGCCGAGTTTGTTAGTGGGAGCTTGTTACTGGTGATTCCACCCATTTTAAAAATGTGATTCTCCACCTGTAGAAATAAATGAGATGAAAGAGAATAAAAGATGTGTGTTTCAAGGTTGAGATTTTATTCAAGAGGAACACTTTGGTGAAATAAAATTAGACACCTCAACCATTTTCCGAACCATTTCACCTCTTAAAAATCCCCAAAACAGCAGAAGTCATCAATTAGCTATCGGAAAATATAACTAAATACAAAATGATTGTGGGAAAGGAAAAACAAAACTATATTTATCCTTTACTTTTAAGCAATAATTACGTTTTTAAGTCACTGTGTAGTCAGTATTTGTGTTTGTTGTGATTCATTAGCAAGCTTATTATCAACTGATTTCATATATAAAAGTACTCATTTGTTTGGCTTAGAGGACTCCTCCTGATTCAACTCAGAAAAGTGTGTGTGTGTGAGAGCGAGAGAGAGAGAGAATAATGGAAAGGGAGCTCGCAGCTAAATCAGCTGAATATTGTGGAAAATCTGTCTTTAATATTAATCTGCTCTTGTGTCAGAGTGTGAATTGTGAAATATTGTACAAAAATACTAAATATTGTACCACTGTGCTCTTACTGAAGTATTATTATGCTAATCTCCTAGTTAGCCAGATAGTTCAGAAAGGGTTACAATTAAATATCAGGACTATAGATATCATTGTTAGAGATAGTCATTTAGAATTCATACACCTGGTCAGTCTCAGTATTTCTTCCATCTATCCCTCTATCTATTTTCTGTACCACTTATCCTACACAGGGTTGCAGGGAGCCTGGATCCTATCCCGGGTGCTCGGGCCAGAGGGTGGGGGACATGCTGCACAGGGTGCCAATCCATCACAGGGCACAATCTCACTCACACACACACTACAGACAATTTATATTCATTAATTTTTATTCTTTAGTATACATAGAATAGACGTTTCTTTTATTTTGAGATGTGCAGCATTTTGTATGAATATTATTTCATTATCATTATATCATATTATCATATATTATACAAGCAGGACAACAGTGGATTATATGGAGCTACATGGATTCAGGTGAAGCTCAGTGATTAACTGAAAGTTAAATTATATAATAATTTATATAAAGAAAAACTGCTATTTTGCATAATCAGGATTTTCCAATGTGTGATGAGGGTGAAGGAAACTCAAACCCACTCCTCACACTTGGAGATACTCTGACCAGCAGGTATGTGTATTCAGGTATGAGTAGGAATAAGACCTGTAGGTCATGTGAGACTGAATTTTTTCATTTATTTTATTTTTGTAAACCAAAAATTTCTAAATTTTTGTAAACTGTTTTATTCTCAGATGAAAATGACCCAAACTCAACCTATGTAATATATAAGGCATGGTTTAGCACAAAAAGTAAATTTGGCCCTTTTAATGTTTAATAGAAAAAAAATGAACCAGGGGTAAAGTCGAAAAATGTTTAATTAATCGTTTAATATTCTTTTTAATATGTAACTCTAAATAAAATATTAAGTAATTATTATCAATCTAAACCCCCTGATTAGAGTGTTTTCCATGATGCAACTCACTTGGATTGATTTATAAATATCCATAACTCTTTGGTGGTGTAGAGACTGTTTTATACCATGTTTGTAAACAAAAAGATATTTCTAACCTGGTTAGAAAGAGAATTTTAATATGTAATTAAAAGTAGCAAGATATTAATTCATATCTAATCTACACCCAGATTAGTTTTTATTATTGCAACTCATTTGATTGATTTATTTTGTTAAGAGTTATAAAAAGTTATTAAGAGATAAACAGTGTACCTTAAACAGTGTAAAATAACTAATAATTACTGCTATTATGTGATTTATAATACACTATACAAGATGTAAGAGCATACACCTTTGTCTGAATATTGGGATTATATATTGCACTGATATTTTCTTGATTAGTTGTTTTGTTTGTTTGTTTGTTTTACAATGTATTTATTTATATTTATTTATTTATTTTGCTTACACAATTTCTTGTTGGTACAATATTACACCAGTAGATGGCTCTAGAGAACATAGACGCATGACAGAATAAAGTTCAGGTAAAAGAGGTGACAGTAGGTTTAAAAATAAATAAATAAATAAATAAAGAATCACGCAAGGTGTTTTTGGTCTGAATTATTTTTATTTATCTAGGGAATGTCATGATGAAACATTTTACATTTTTAAAATGGTTTTTGTATTTTATTGCACTTTATATAGTACAGGCTGCCTGAGAGCCTGCCTGAGTGCTTTAAACCCCCAGTGAGCAACGCCAGCGTGGCAACAGTGGCAAGGAAAAACTCCCTGAGAGCTAAAAAATAGGAAGAAACCTTGAGAGGAACCAAGTCTCAGTAGGGGGAGCCCATCCTCCTCTGGCTAGCACTGTCCATCATGTGGTATTTTTATTTTAGAGAAACTAGCAGAATTTGAAATTAGAAGCTAGCATAATCAAATTTTTAATTTTAATTTTTGTTAAAAATTCTTTTGCCTTTATAATAATTGAATAGACTTTAATAATATAAAACATTTTAATAGATTGAAATTCATTAGTGACTGTAGATGGTTTTAATTAATCTGCTTTTATTTAATCTTTGTTTAGCCTTTTAATCTTTTAAATTGTAGATTATTTTTTGGTTGATGGCAAAAATCAACATTGAAATAAATGTTTGAATAGCGTAATTAAACTTGTACTCAAGCAGGTTTAACATTTCTGAAAGGCACATGAATACCAAACTCTTGTGCATATATCCAAATAATAAATGAGCTAACACTGAGTTATTAAGATTTTTGTGTTTGTCTTATTACTCAGAAATCAGGTTCTGTGTATCACTGAAGTTCTTGGCTCTGTCCATGACTAACCTGACTCATTTCCCTTGCACCCAACTTGTCACTTGCATTGTTCAATACATTGTTAATCTTGACTGTAGTTATCTAATTATTTTAAGTTATAAAGCAGCTCCATGGCCACATGTACGATAATAAAAAAAAAACACAATCACTTAAAACTATTTTGAAGAATATGATACAATTTTTTTTTAGCTTTTCAGTAACATCAAGTAATTTTAAAAGACAACACAAGGAAACATACCTGAAGTCCAGAGAAATGAGTCTCTGGGGCAGTGCTATGAATTAAATACTCTCTCCCTGACCAATCAGAAACCAGTACATCAACAAACTCTACTGAACAATCAGAAACCAGTACATTGGCTCTTACAAAATAAAAGGCATTTAAAATCCCAAAATGATGTACCAAATAAAGAGTTCCACTGAGTTCCACATTTGAGGCAGGCGTGACAGAGAACCCCTGATTTTCAAGAATCCTGCAGCTGCAACTGCTAAAATAATAATAATAATAATAATAAAAATATAGATTAGTCTTTTGTGATTATAAAGATACTATCTTTCCTACATGATGTTACACTACCACAATATCCAGTGATGTTTATGGCCAATTATATTATAGTAGCAGACCAGTGGACCTTTATGTATTTTGCATAGGAGCTTCACAATAACATCAGGGTGTTAGAGAGTAAAAGTTAATTTTTAGGTGCAATGCATTATGGATATTGTAGTTTGGGGAGGCAGATGAGCTAGTCGACATCTGGAATGATTTGTGCAGGCATTTTGAACACTCCAATATTAACTTCCTGGAATCCCCTCCCTCCTTCTCTCCTAGCTCATCCCTCACTTTCTGTCGCAGTAAATGAAGAATGGACTTCCTTAATGTGAAATAAAATTTATTAGTGTATATGGATATTTAACTTAGCTAACATATGTATTTACAATATGTATTTATTGGCCGTTTATTGTATTTATTTCTTCTTTAGTTCTTTCTGGCAAAAAAAAAGAAACCAATTCAATTCAGTTATATTTATATAGCTCTTTCAACAATGGACATTGTGACAAAGCAGCTTTACAGTAATCTGGATATATATTTTGATTTATATTCATAATGAGCAAGCCAGAAGCGATACTGGCAAGGAAAAACTCCCTGAGACATCATGAGGAACCAGACTCAGAAGGGTAGCAAGCAGGGACTCCAGCAAGACTAGCTATGACAGCATAACTAAAAGGCAGAGCCAGAAGATAACACAGACATGAGGGCTCCTGGGACAAAAAGTGGCCAGCCACTCCACCATCAACAAATGAACCCTAATAAGAAAAAAACAATTAACAAAAGGTTTGACTAAACAAATATGTTTTCAGCTTAGAGTTAAACACTGAGACTGTGTGTGGATTGGGTTTGTCACTCAGACCTGGCAACCCAGCCTGGCCCCAAGGACAAGTGTTTTCTTTTGGAATAGTGATTTTGTTTTCTTTGTTATATTGCACAATGGCATTTTATTGAATATGCTGTGTGTTTTTGGCCTTACAGAGACCAGATTAAACAAAGGCTAACCAAATCCTCAAAATAGATAAGATAGCATATTACCATGGTGACTAGTGAAGGATTGGTCCATGGTTCCAGCCTGGGAATACCTTACAGTGTTCCTATAGCTTTAATTATTGGACGGAGTCTCCGCTTCAGTACCTGGCATAGCCTTTTCCTGGGAAGCTGAGGAGTGTTGCTTGCCTGGCTTTGCACCTGCACCCTTCATCTTGTATTTGGTGAGTAATAAGTTATGAGTAACCCATGTGAGTCCAACTGTATGATGTGATCATAGATTTATTTACACATGAGGTGAAACGTTTATTTAACAATGGATTTGTGCCCAACCAATATCACTCTCATCTAAACTAAAACACTTGTTATGTAACAAATATAGCTAATTACTTACTGGACAGCACAATCCTGATTTGCTGAAAATCTTAGCCCCATGTCTCCATCCCAAGTTTTTGTTCATCATATGACAAGATAAATTTCTTTTAACACACAAACTCATTCAGTGGCATCAGGTAAACGCATAGAAGCACCAATTTCCCTTTTTTTGGCACAAACACCAAGACAGAGCACGAGTCTGCTTATCACTCCTTAACTTTACCCCTAAATGGCAGGGGAATCCATCTTGGATTCTTTAAAATTGAATGGCTCCTGTCTTAATCTTAACAGAATATTGTTGTATCTAACTGAGACTGTTGCATAGCTTAAGGTAAACTATTTTGACAATCTCCATGTCAATACTGTCTACCCTAGCAATTAAGTCAAGTGCTGTAATAACTAGTCTGCCAGCACAAATGTCTGACCACATAAACCCTCTCTTCGGCTTGTTTGACTGCTTTAGTTAGCAACAAAATAGTAAAACCAATTGCATGTGAGGATATTCACCCTGGACCCAGTCAGGGAAAATGCTGCTGAAAACAAACTGTGGCTCTACAGTAAAATCTGCCCCTGTATCTATTTTATATGTGAAGTTTTTATCTATAAAGTCAATATCAAGTAACTAATGATCATTTCCAGATGTGAGAGTGCCTAGGGAAAAGCTTTCCTCCTCCTCACTTTCATGCACTGCTACCTGTGATGCATACACGCACAAAGTGCTCTCTTTTCCCACAGACATGGCATTGTACAGGGCACTAATGCTTGGGGTGAGTAGGGGTGCTGACACATTTGCCCTTGCTGGCTTTCTGTACTCTGTGAGCAGAGTTAACATCAGTCTGTTCAGATTAGAATATCTCTTTAATGTGTACTGTTGCCATTTTATCTTCTCCATCAGGTATTTATTGCGTTCTCCAGGTGTAAATCTTTATCTAGCTGCATGCGTTCAGAGAGCTGCACGTCTGCGAGCCCTATAGCTAGTCTGTCTCTATTAAGTTCTATTAATCTGTTTTGTTGTTGTTGTTGTTGTTGTTGTTGTTGTTGTTTTGTCACCTGAGGTTATTTGTTTTTTTATAAATTGGTGAGGATTACACAATTGTTATTTTGGACCTGATTTTATTCTGTGAATAACACTGAATTGAAAGAGGTATTTCAGGTACTTTCCCAGATGCATATGAAGCTATTGCGTGCCATGAAATAATTTGCTTATTTGTAAATTGCATGAAGCGTCAAGGTTCCATTCAAAACAGTATTGAAAGGATGTGAGTGATCATATCTCTGTCATGCATTGTGTCCACGTTTCAATTAACAAAATATACGATTTGAGATAATACAAATCACCTCCAGATCACTTCAGACCATTACTGTAATTTATCATTAACTAGTATCCTGATTTTTTTTTGCTCTCTACACTATTTGTCTTTACCAAACATTCTGCACAAAACCTCAAATTAAATTTGGGGAAAAAAAATTGACTCCAGTGAAAATCTTAGTTTAACTAACTAGTGGGGATTTTTTTGTTGTTTTTCCAAACAGATTCTTTATTTTACTTTACTGAAATCAGCTGATCATACACCCGAGCTAAACTGAGTGAATCGTTCCTGAAAGGATATTGCTAATTTCATTCATGAAATATTTTCAGTATTTTTATTTACCAACATTAAATAGATCTGAAATAGAACTTTTCTTTTTTTTTTAAATTATTCTTTTTCGCTCAGTATTCTTACACAGTAGGAAGTCGATGTACTTTTTAATATACATGAATTATATGTACAAAAACAAAAGAAAAAAAATCATACATGTGCAATTTTAAGTAATATAAAAACTGAAGAATATGAAGAATCAGGATACGGTAGAGTAGAGTACACGTTTACCTTTACGCACTTACACACGCTATTGCGTGCCACAAATAAGCAAATTATTTCATGGCACGCAATAGCTTCATATACATCTGGGAAAGTACCTGAAATACCTCCAACACACTGACCAAAGATGACCATGGGGGTAATTTTTGTATTTGTTCACAGACTGGTTCTCTCTAACTTTGACTAGCATCAGAAAAAATTCCTCGGCGTATACGATTGAAACGCTTAGGCTCCAAAATCCCTGCTCAGTACACTTCACTGTATATAAACAAATTAATTTATAAATCATCAGCATCTGCATCTGCCAGTTTCTTATTCTTTTTGAAAGTCTCTTACAACTTTTGCCTTTGTCTTAAATTAGGGAGGTATTTAGTATTCAGATATGAACGTTTATACAATCAGATCTTTGGGTGAAGACACATACATACATACACACACACTTACTTACATACATACATACAATCTCTAATCATCTAATCTCCACCCTTGGGTAGAGTTTTCATCTTTAAGTCTTTTTAATGCCCTGAGTGATTTGATTCCTCTCAGTTTAAAGACTAGATGACCTGAGATTTCTTAAGTGGTGTAAAATAGCTAATGATTAGTGCATTATATGTTATTTATCATACCCCCCAGCACACACACACACACATACACACACACACACACACACACACACGCCCCAAATCACACAAATGCACAAGCCACTTTTACTACTGTTGCTCTCTCTGTTGCACTACAAATGTAAATATCTACACACTCACATGTGCTGTGAATGTCTATAGTGTACATATTGTATTTTAGTTTACTTTATTCTCTTATTCTACTTTATTCTGTTATTATTTTTATTATTATTTTGTCTTGTTATGTTGGTGTCTCACACCATGGGTCTGAGGGAAACGAAGTTTCAATCCTCTGTGTGTCTTGTACATATAGCAGAATTGACAATAAAGTTTGACTTGACTACACTTATACAATGTTGTTTAGAAAAATTAAGAGCATACAGCTTTGTCTGAGTATTTAGTTTGAGGTTATATATCACACTGATAATAGCTTGTTTTAATTTTTTTTTAGCAATACATTTAAAACACTTCTTGCTGTCAGTGATGTTATTTAATAACTTTTTGTTGGTACAGTTCTACACCAGTAGATGGCACTAGAGAATGTGGATGCTTGATGAAATCCTGAGGTGACAGTAGTTTTAAAACCAATCTCATAAGGGGATTTTCTTCTGATTTATTTTAAATGATTCAGAAAATGTCATTATAAAACAGTTTCGTATTTTTATTTCACTTGCTACAAAACAGAGCAGCCTTACACATATGATCAGTCAATCATGCGGGACATTTATATCAGATAGTCTTTTAATCGTAACACGGTAGGTAAAGGAAGCCACCAGAATTTTGGTAGTTGGTGAAATATCATGATTCTGGATCACTGAGTCAATTAAAAATTCATAAATCACATTCAGCAGCTCACGGCTTCACTATACAGCTTTCTGTGAACATTAACACATAGAACAACAGCAGCCTTCATTATTCAAATTAACACTGTTTCAGTAATATAATGTAAAAATGTACAGTGGGGGAAATAAGTATTCAACACATCAACAACTTTTCTATGAAACATACAGTATTAGTTCTCAACCTGTGCAGATTAGAATCAGCTGGGTTTATGCATGTTGGTAGGTTAGTACTTCCACTCTGACAAAAGGGAACCTACCTTTGAACACAAGTAAACAAATTTGAAAAATCTGTCACCAAGTTGTCACACAAAAATATCTCATGATGCGTAGAGGCAAAGAGCTGTCCCAAGAATTACTCCTAAATGTTCCTATAAGCACCATTGGGATTATTATCCGCAAGTGGAAGGAACATCACTCGACCATCAACCGGCCACACACAGAAGCTCAGAAAGTTCAATCACCCCAGAAGATTCCACTACTGAAGAAAAGGCATGTTGAAGCTTGTTTGAAGTTTGCTACAGAATGTTTGGAGAAGCCTGTAGATTATTCAGAGAATGTAATGTGGTCAGATGAGACAAAAATTGAACTTTTCAATGCGCCATGTTTCTGCGTAAGACCCTAAAAATTCCATAACTACAGTGAAGTTCGGAAGTGGACGACTCATGATATGGGGCTGTTTCTCTTCTCATGGTACCGGCAGAATTCTGAATATCGAAGGGAAGATGAATGGGGACATGTACCTGGAAATTCTTGAGAAGAATCTGTTGCCAGACACCAGGATAATGTGGATGAGATGCAGGTGGAGCTTCCAGATCCAAAACATACTGCAAAAGACCCTCTTAATTGGTTTCATACGAAGAAAATTAAGGTGTTGGAACAGCCCAGTCAATCACCAGACTTAAACCCAATAGAAAATTTGTGGAATTGACTGTAGATCAAGATGCACCAGTAAGCCCCTGGAATCTTCAAGAATTAAAGACTGTCTGTGCAGAAGAATGGGCAAAAAACCCACCTGAACAGTGTGAGAGATTAGTTTCTTCATACAGGAGGCATCTGGAAGCTATCATTGCATACAAATTCTTCATCAAGTATTAAATAAATTTCAGTCAATGTGTTTATTTTACAATACTTTATTCCTGTGTCATTCCACTTTATTGCACTAAACATTTTTATGAATCGGAATATTGTGATTTCATTAGCTATGTAGTGGTATTGAGTTAACATCAGTGTCTGGTCTATAATGTGTCATATTTGACTGCAGTCAGTTGGTGCTGTAGATGTAATGAGCAATGATGGTTGAGTCACTTGATCCGTGATTCACTTGCCATCTTTTTGAAAGAATAGATTCAGTAAACTGAGTCATAATAGAATCAAACAAATCAAAAGAGCTGATCCAGTAACTGGATGTAGAAAGAGTGAATTAAAAAAAAATCAAAACTTACTAATTCACTAATTCACTAATTCTTTCAATTTAGATGAAAGAATCAAATCAGTAAAAAAATGAGTTGTAATAGTGAATCATATGAATTCAAACTCGCTTAAATGAATAGCTTGAAAGAACCTATTCACTTTACTATTAAAGAATCACATCACTTTGCTGGGATCAACGGCATGGTGTGAGCTCACAGTATCATTCTATCAGTTCCATGTCATTGCGTAGGTTCTGTGTTATTCTATCAGTTCCGTATTTTTGTGTCAGTTAATGGTCAATGTATCAGTTCAGTGATGTATCAGCTCGGTGTCGTATCAGCTCGGTGTCGTATCAGCTCGGTGTCGTATCAGTTCAGTGTCGTATCAGTTCAGTGATGTATCAGCTCGGTGTCGTATCAGTTCAGTGATGTATCAGCTCGGTGTCGTATCAGTTCAGTGATGTATCAGCTCGGTGTCGTATCAGCTCGGTGTCGTATCAGTTCGGTGTCGTATCAGCTCGGTGTCGTATCAGTTCGGTGTCGTATCAGTTCGGTGTCGTATCAGCTCGGTGTCGTATCAGTTCAGTGATGTATCAGCTCGGTGTCGTATCAGTTCAGTGACCACCATGTCATAATGAGGCCCATGTCACAGTGAGCTCTGTGTCACAGTGAACTCAAGGGTCTAAGATGATTTATCTTGGTTATTTTGTGCTAATGCAAAGTAGATTCACACACTGACACAATTTATTGATTAAATCTTTATTTTATTTACAATTAAAATTATTCATTGTATATCATCATCGACTCGATGAGGCTGTGAAGTCTTCCACTCCAGACGTACATTGAAGCAACAAGGCTGTGAAGTCTTCCACTCCACCTGTGCGTCGATGCAACGAGGCTGTGAAGTCTTCCACTCCACCTGTGCGTCGATGCAACAAGGCTGTGAAGTCTTCCACTCCAGACGTACATCGATGCAACGAGGCTGTGAAGTCTTCCACTCCAGCCGTACGTCGAAGCAACGAGGCTGTGAAGTCTTCCACTCCATGCATAGGCAATCGCAATGAACCAACGACTTCTTTCTCGCCATGCGTAAGCCGTAACAAAGAACCTGTAACTCATCATGAGTAGTGTTTGCCTCGGTCGCGTTCTTGATGTGAACAATTTGATGTTTGATGTGAGCACTTATACACTGTTACCCGAATATTATCTTACAAAATGAGCAAACTTAAATGTAAATTAATGTTGACCCAAACTATGACCTAAACTATGACCTAAACTTATATGGTATCTTATGTGAGGCCAAACGGAAAGTTTTGAGTTCAGTGTTGTTGACACTTCGCATCCACAACATCATTGACCTAATACAACAATACTGAGCTAATAGAACAACGCTGAGCTGAGAGAACGACACTGAACTTAGAGAATGACAGTGAACTGAGAGAACAACACTGAGCTGACAAAAGTGAGAGAAGTGAGAGAACGACACTGTACAATGATGTTGAAATGACAGAACGACGTTGAGCTGAAACAACAAAGCTGAACTGAGAAAACGACGCTGAGCTGAGAGAACGATGTTGAGCTGAAACAACAACGTTGAGCTAACAGAACGACGTTCAGCTGACAGAACGACGCTGAACTGAAACAACAACGTTGAGCTGACAGAATGACACTGAACTGGTAGAACGACGCTGAACTGGTAGAACGACGTTGAGCTGAAACAACAACGTAGAGCTGATAGAACGACGTTCAGCTGAAACAACATAGAGCTGATAGAACGACGTTCAGCAGAAACAATAACGTTGAGCTGACAGAACGACGCTGAGCTGACAGAACGACGTTCAGCTGAAACAACGTAGAGCTGATAGAACGACGTTCAGCAGAAACAATAACGCTGAGCTGACAGAACGACGTTCAGCAGAAACAATAACGTTGAGCTGACAGAACGACGTTCAGCAGAAACAATAATGTTGAGCTGATAGAAAGACGCTGAACTGACAGAACGACGCTGAGCTGATAGAACGACGTTCAGCAGAAACAACAACGCTGAGCTGACAGAACGACGCTGAGCTGACAGAACGACGCTGAGCTGACAGAACGACGTTCAGCAGAAACAATAACGTTGAGCTGACAGAACGACGCTGAGCTGATAGAACGACGCTGAGCTGATAGAACGACGCTGAGCTGATAGAACGACGCTGTTTTTGAACATGTTTGAGGAAGCTTTGGCCCTTCGCTTCACGTGCCTTGTGCCCTAAACTGATTGGTGTATTCAGTATGCAAATTTACAAATGAGTACTTGGTGGATATTCATTGGTTACCTGTTATTTAAAGAGCCTATTATTGGCTGAGTGAGGCTCGTGCTAGATGCATGATCAAAGCATGCATGGAGGATGAGTTCTGCTCTTCTCATTTCTCTTATTCTTTCCTCCCTTTCAGCAAGTAAAATGAGTTGTTGTAGAAAAGACACGGTGGTCACTAGCTCAGACACAGCATTTGTAATAATATAGTTTTGATGACTAGTAGGCACCAGCCATTCAGACTTTCTGCTGAATGCTGCCTCATGGTATGCCTATATTCTGGTTGTTATAAAAGGCTAAATGTGCTAATCATCTTTTAAAGAGACACAAATAATATGAATAGCCTAGAGCACTACCAAGTATATTAGCTTGATGGCAGCCAGGTGAATATGAATAAATAGCAAACAGACAAGTAATGCTCCCTTCAGCTGGAATATCTGCTGTATGTTCAGCTGAAGTGTAAAATTAGCCCTCAGATGGTAATGTCTAATGTAATATTATTAAACTTTTGGGTTTATAAAAGTTATGTGTACAATCACCTGAATACACCACAGCAATTTAGTGCTGCACGCTGACCAACCTAAATATTATTTAGTGCTTATTTTATTTTTTTTTTAAAAGAAAAAGAAACAAACAAAAAGTATATTGTACTAACAATTGCACAAGATTTTAGCATTATGGTATTCTTAGTCTATCTATACTAGCTTGAGGATTTTTTTAAATATAGAGACCACAAAGCACTTCTCTAAGTTATTCAGGATACATGCTGTAAATGTAAATATAGCAGTAGTAAGCAGTATGAAGAGTAACTACAATCCTTGCATTATAATTTATAATGGAAAATGCTTACTGTATACCTGTGTGGTAATGTATGAGGTAAAAGAACAGTTGCAATCGAAGTCCCTTCTGTAGAGGAAGCAACCCTAAAGTTTGCTTTGCAAATGAGCTTCCTGATCGACTGCTGTGTGGTGGTGTACACAATAAACAAAAGACTCCATAAGACTCCATTTCATACAAGCAGAATGTATTGGTATAAGTTTAGTTTTATGAAAAATGTAGGTTGTAGGAAATGTAGGAAATATGTAACAGAGGATCATTTGTATATAATGACATTATGCTTCAAATATCTAAGAGTCAGCTGCTTCATATAAATTGTTGAGGACTTTAGAATATTTAGCCTGCATAGAGGTTTAATTCTTTTAAGTTCATGTTCTTTTATCTGTTTATGCTGGTTGGGGTTCTTGTTGGTGAATGGGAACAAAAGGGATAAAGCAGTGTGCCTAAAGGTGACTGCAGCAGAGTTGCTTCTGATTGGCTAGAATGAAAACCGTTACCATTTATGGTAAAAACTGCACATACCACGTCCACGTTAACACTGTGAAACTGTCAAGTCAAAATTTATTAAACATAAATTTGTAGGTTAATAAGGATGTTACCTCAAATAATTGTAGTGCTGTTTTTTCTCAGAACTGTACAATGACTGCAACGATGTGTCTACACACACTTATGTTTGTACACTTGTTACAAATGTGTGCATTTCACTACATTATAAAACATGGCAAACCAACGCTATGTTTACACCCCAGGCAAAAGCGGCCCAATTCTGATCTTTTTCTTCAAATGTGACACAGATTTGTTACTCACATGGCTGTGTGAACAGCAAAAATCACAAGTTCCAGGGTGATCCAGGGTGATCCCGGATGGAGACTGTGGCAGAGGAGTGCATTGAATATTGTTTTCTCAGTGACAACTGTACCTGCTGCTTTGAGGTCTTTCTGGAGCTCTTTTCGAGTGGTCCTTGGGTTTTGGGCTACTCTTCTGACTAATATTCTGACTGCCCACTCGGAAATCTTGTGAGGAACTCCTGTGTGTGGCCACTTGATGGTTGAGTGATGTTCCTGCCACTTGTGAATAACGGCCCCATTGGCGCCATTTAGGAGTTGAGAAATCTGTCAGTAACAGTGCCATTGCGATGCGGCTCAACTAGCTTGTGACGGTCTTGGGAGAGCTCATTGTCTCTACTCATCATACTTCTTGCATGACAAATTATTAGTTTACTTACATTCAGAGGTGTGTTGCCCTTATTCACAGTATTAACTTACCAACATGCAGTACCCCAGGTGACTCTAATTAGCACAGGTAGGAGAACTAATCAGCTGGTTTGCTCTTTCTTACTGTGTTCAATACTTTATTCCTGTTCAATACTTTATTCCTGTGTCATACCACTTCATTTCACATAACTAATGGACTAGAATATTATTATTTCTTTAGTTGTATCATTTTATTGAGTTAATACCAATGTCTGGCTGCATTGGAAATATGTTTAATTTAAAAAAATGTTTGTGTTGAATATTTATTTTCTGCAGTGTATATTACCTGCTTGACCCATCCTGATGCCCTACTTCTGGTTGGAGTTCTCACTGGTTGAGTTCGTTTGCTGCTGCTGGGGCCCCATATGGACGTCCTGAAGATCATTGGGATTGCTGGGGATGGTGCCACCTGGGGGCTGTGGAGATGGTTTGGGGATCACATATGGGGAGCTGTACTGTAAT
>CM075008.1:539246-545455 GCA_037576675.1 Pangasius sanitwongsei | reverse complement strand
AAAGCTGAAATTCTGATCTATCGTCTCATATTCATCTTTTAATCTCAAACCCAAATGTCTTCAGTGTAGAGCAAAAATATTAGAACTGGACTTGCTGTTCCAATACTTTCGGAGGGGACTGTATGAATATTTACACCTATAACTGAAAAATCCTCTCAGAAATTCTGTCAGGTTTGTTCATATTAGCCAGATTAGCTATTTAGCAATAGCTGTTAAGATTATGAAAATGACTGGCTGAAAAATTCTTTAAAAAAAAAGAGTCAAATTAGCTCATGTTAGCGAGTTAGATAGCATTAGCGGTGAAGACTGTAAACATTTATAAACAGATTTAAATTCCTCCAAAAGTCTTGTCAGGTTAGAGCCTTTTAGCTAGTTATAGAGCGTGAAATATTATAAACATTTATAACTAGAATCCATTCTTGGATTTTGTCAGGTTAGCTCATGTTAGCATTAGTGGTGGAAATTTTAAACATATATAAACTAAATGAAAAATCCTCCAAAATCCAGTCAGGTTAGCGCATGCTATCTATTTTAAGTCATACGGAGTCTTTTATCAGTAACGTACCAACATTTCTGAGGTAAACGTTAATGTTCCGGATGATTCTGTCTCATTTCCTCATGTCTCACCGTATCTGTAGGAAAGACTTCACGGTGATAGGCTAGCTGGCTAAATCATTAGCATCGCATTCCTTGCCTCCGTTGCCCAGCAACAGTGTTCTCTTGACTTTAAAAAAAGTTCAATTTTAACACAACAAGCCACACCCACATTCCCATATATGGATTTTAAGCCACACCCACTCTAAGGCGCACTTTTGTTTAAAATTCTTGCCTTTTTTTTCCTTGTGGAAAAGAATCCAGACCCTTTCATGACTTTTTCACAAAATAATTTTTTTTAAATATTTCAATATTTCTCTGTTCTAATTAAAGATCATAAAACCATGAAATGTAATTAATATGCGAGACAATAAAACTAATGTACTAATGTACATAATGTAAGAATAAAAATTACATTATATACGACAATCTCTGAACTTAAAACATTCAACATCTTTATTTATTTATTTATTTATTTATTCTGTGATGAAGAGACAGACGCAGAGAGACAGGCAGTGATGTAAGCTGTACAGAGGGCAGTGCAGGTCATGTGAGTTGCACAACAATCTAAAGCAGCAAAAGAATGACTTTACTGTTCTACTAGTCTCTCACACACACACACACACACGCGCACACACACACATGCACACAGACACACACACGCACACAGACACGGACACACACAGACACGGACACACACACACGCGCACACGGACACACACACACGCGCGCACACATGCACACACACACACACACGCACACGCACACGGATACACACACCAATGTGACACTGCGAATGACTAATTATTAGTTTTATTCAGAGTGAGGGCGAGAATCAAATTCACTCCAGTTTTGACTCAATTACACACGGCTTTACTGACTCTGATCAAACTCACACTGACTCTAATTCTGAATCAAACTCGCACTGACTCTGAATCAGATTCACCCTGATTTTAAATAAAACTCAATCTGACTCTGAATTGGACTCATCCTGACTCTAATTCTGAAAAAAAAGAAGCTTGCTGTAACTCTCAGTGAAACTCTCTCTGACTCAGAATTGACCCCGCTCTGACTCTGAATCATACTCACCCTGACTCTAACTCTGACTCGGTTTGACCCTGAGTGAGAGTAATTACTGAACTAATCTTTACTAATCTGCAAAAGAAATCCCAAATAATTATTAAATAATTAAAAAGCATAAATCCAAAATAAATTCAACGTAACAGACACTAATATAATAATTTAAACGATATGAGAACATGACGACATTCTGTGATTTTAAATTTAAAAACTTAAACACAGTGTGTACAGCAGTAAATAACAGCAGTCCTGTGTGTGTGTGTGTGTGTGTGTGTGTGTGTGTGTGTGTGTGTGTGTGTGTGCTTTCACTATCACCTTTAGGGTATTTTTGTACTGATCCTGATTATACCCCGCTGATCCACACACACACACACACACACACACAGAGAAAGAGAGAGAGAGAGCGAGAGAGGGAAAGAGAGAGAGAGACAGAGAGAGAGAGAGAAAGAGACAGAGACAGAGAGAGAGAGAGAAAGAGAGAGAGAGACCTTTCCCGGTATCCCCCCTGTTGTAGATCAATAATGATCAAAAGTGTGTGTGTGTGTGATAGAGAGAGAGAGAGCTCGCAAGAGAGAGAGAAAGAAAGAGAGAGATAGACTGAGAGGGAAAGAGAGAGAGAGAGTGAGTGAGAAAGAGAGAGACAGAGAGAGAGTGAGAGAGAGAGACAGAGAGAGAGTGAGAGAGGGAAAGAGAGAGAGAGAGAGAGAGAGAGAAAGAGAGAGAGAGACCTTTCCCGATATCTCCTCCTGTTGTAGATCAATAATGATCAAAAGTGTGTGTGTGTGTGTGTGTGTGTGTGTGTGTGTGAGAGAGAGAGAGAGAATGTGTATAAGAGAGAGAGAGAGAGAGAGAAAGAGAGATGAAATGACATCATGGACTGTGTCCCAATCTGCACTAAGCAGTGAGTCCAAATGCTTGGTCACTTGTGTTGTATCTTAATTAGCATGCTTTGTTAGCTAGCTGGCTAGTTAAATCTTAAACAGCCACAAAGCAAGCTTACAGTTACCATGACAACCGCTCTGTCTGTCCACGGCTACACCCTAAACTGCCAGCTAGCATACTAAAGACTGTGGAGTTTCAGACAACACGCACACACACACACGCACACACACGCACACACACACACACACATGCTTCAGGTGTGTGTCTCTCTCTCGTTCAATGATGGCTAGGTTTAAAACTACAAACAGAAGAGCTTCGGGTTTATTTAACACCTGTGGTGTTCGAATATAAATCGTTAAATAAATAGTTTTTAAAAGCTTAGAGCTTCGTGTATATATTCAGATCGGAATAAAAGTCACTAAAGTTCAGCTGTTCTGGGTTCAAAAATGATGAGTGGCTTCAGGGAGGAGCATCACATGCTGTCTCATGATCATAAGCATAGACGCTTAAGGGAAAACACACACACACACACACACACACACACACAGCCTACAGCATCTCAGAACACACACACACACACACAGCCTACAGCATCTCAGAACACACACACACACACACAGCCTACAGCATCTCAGAACACACACACACACTCACTCCGAGTTTAAAGTGGAAATTTCCTTATTGTCCGTTCTATGTTTTAATCTGGACCCAACATCACCTTTAGGAAAATCTTTATTTACATGACGGAAAGATTAACCTCCTTTAAAAATGTTCTACAGCGGAAAGACGCGTAAATCCGCCTCTGACGTGCGTACGCAATCCGATACGACTTCTAGCCGTGTTTACAAACTCGCAATTTGATCAAGAATCTTATGAAGAAAGGATTTGTGTCCTTAGAGCTAGAGGAAATCTTCACGGAAAACTCCACAAAATCCGAAAGAAGATCAGAAACATACAGGACGGACTTATCTCTAAGGATCTTCTGACGTGACTCTCACGACAAAACGGACACGAACGGATTTATTTATAAAATAAACTATTAGTATTTACACTTAAAACACTTTAAACACCAACTTTTCATGCGTTAAATAATATTTACATTGGCGTAAACGTGAATCAAAGTAACTTCCATGTTCCTTTCGCCGGTTAGTCATTTCGTGTCTTCAGCTCTCTTTGTGCTTTACCTTTTATGGAGTTTTGTGGGCGTCGCTAAATGCAAATGAGCTCCGTCAGGAACACGATCTGATCAACATTCATTCAGATGCGATGAAGTATGAAGTAAATCAGCGAAAGTTTTACAAATCTGGTAGAAATGTTTAGTTCGGTTTGGCTTTTCACACACTTTAATAAAATAAATGATAAATGAGGCTCGTTATGTGAAAATATTTTCATATTCTGTAACAAAACAACTGAAAAGAATTATAAATTTATCAACAGAATGTAAAACATCTTGATGATATCCCATGAAATAAATAAATTTTAAAAAGCAGATATATTAGGAACGTTAGACGCAATCTCTTCCACACGCACGGGTTTGATGCCGTATAGGGGAGAGTGGGGAAAGTTTGTCACTTTCGTTTTTTTTGGTAAATCTTGTGCATGAAACATGATGAAGCGCCGGTATTTTTTTTGACACATCATAGCTAAATTTTTTACTCATAATAAACAAATACCATTTTCATGCTAATATCAGCGAATATAAAATAAATATTATATTATATATATATATATATAAAATCAGAGAACCAGGACCGGATCTAACATGGTGTGGGTTCAGCTGCAACGTCTCAATTCGTTAAGTTTGTAGGAAATGTACTTTACTGTATATTATATATACAGTATCGTGCATAAGTCTTAGGCACATGCAAAGAAATGCTATGAAGCAAAGATGCCTTCAGAAGTAGCGAAATTAAACATTTGTACATATAAAAATACAGTAAACTGTAATAAACTAAACAACGTCAGTATTAATGTAACAACGCGTTGCTGTTAAAATGAATGCCTCAGTCATCTCAGGGACACTGTGTGCAGTTTCATAAGGAAAGGAGCTTCTTGCAGAACCAGCCTCAGATCTTCTGGAGACTCTGACCATCAAACCTGCTTCTGTTTTTGTTTTTGCAGATAAAACCGGAAAGACTTCGTTATGATTTCTGTCTGAAAAGTGGTGTGTTATGTAACGCGTTGCTTTCTTTACTGCCACGCAAACATTTTCCTGTAACATTTAATTTTTTTGGTGGAAAAGTAATGTTTGGAATCTAAATTTTTTTAATTGAATCAGTAATGCAGAAATCCTAAAATAAACATTTAAGAAGGAATTTGTATGTATCCGCATTTCATTGTAACATGCAGGAAAGATCTCGTATGCGGTTTTACAATGAAGCACTTTCTACGGCAAGACATACTCGCGTCACATGGACGCGTACGTGTCGAGTGCCACATGACGCACCGCTACGTCAATCGCAAGACGTTTAATATGTTAAACAGCTGATACACTCTGGTCTTTGTGTTTCATCCAGTTTTCAAGAACAGAAACCATTTTTCAAGAAGTGGAATTTGTGTTTTTGTTAAATACTAGCTAATCAGCTTAGCACTGTCAGCTAGCAGTCATGCTAGGCAGTGATCCTCATGTGATTTATTTTGCGTAGATAATGAACACACACTTCGTAGTTCTCCAGACGACACAGAATCTGACCTATGATGCTTTACAAGCGGGTGGAGCGTGCTCCTGATCACCTGCAGACTGAGTCACACTACTGAAGGTTCTTACTGGACTGACAGCGTTACCACTGACCCCCTGTTACAACCGACCCCCTGTTACAACCGACCCCGCTCTCCCCTCAACCTCATCATCTGAGCTATTCAAATCATTACTGATTCTGCCTCCGGAACAGCAAACAAACATCTGGGAATCTTTCTGTCTGTCGTTGCTCTGTCTCGTGTCTTTCTCGACTCGTTTTATTTCTTTAACGTTTTCTTTGCCATCGCTCTGTGGGTTTTTTTTCTTCTGTGGTTTTGTTTTCTAGCTTCTTGGTTTTGTTTTGATGTTTACGCTTTGTAAAATCCTAAGAAAAATCAATAAAAAAAAAGCCAAGAGTGTAAACATAGTGCAAAGTAAATTAGAATCAGAGTAAATCTGAGTCAGAGTCCAACTGAGTTTGATACAGAGTCAGAGGGAGTTTGATAGAGTCAGAGGGAGTTTGATTCAGAATCAGAGTGAGTTTGATTCAGAATCAGAGGGAGTTTGATTCAGAGTCAGAGTGAGTTTGATTCAGAATCAGAGGGAGTTTGATTCAGAATCAGAGTGAGTTTGATTCAGAATCAGAGTGAGTTTGATTCAGAGTCAGAGTGAGTTTGTGTACATGGTGCAAAACCTTCAGTATAGATCATACGTGTTATCAACCATGATGTCACTTCCTTTCAGTAAGAGCAGCTCGTGCACATGCTCAGTGCAGCTCTTCTCTTGGTCTGAGGGCACTTCCTGTATCTGATCTTTACTTCCCTCAAACAGGAATCAGAGAAACAGCAGACAGGAAGTCTACTAACACACACACACACACACACACACACACACACACACACACAGAGGGTTTCTGTGGCTGTGTCTCAAACCACATCCTGTCACCTACAGTGCTGTGCGGTGTTCATTTGTTTAG
>CM075008.1:516746-534246 GCA_037576675.1 Pangasius sanitwongsei | reverse complement strand
AATAAACAGCCGAAAAATTAACGTGCATAATTACCACTCGAACAGAACAGCGCTGTTTCTGCCACCAAACTTTGTATCCCTTATATCATATTTTCATATTTTTATATTTTTATATTTTTGCATTCCTATCTGTATAAAAGTAAATTTGTTACGTAAATTATGTAAATTTCTACGTCAAATGGAAGAAAATCATTTCACGACTGTGCGTGTGAAAAAAGTTTGAAAAAACGTTTTACTGTGATATTCAAACGTTTGTTTTCTTGTCAGAAATCGGCGTACAGAAACAAGAAGAGTCAGTCAGATTTCATCCTTTAAGATCCTGAAGCTTCTGGCCAGAAAAGTGTACAATAGCTATCACATGCTGTATATATCACATAGGAGTCTGAGATTAGTGCTGCCTTCAATTCCTGTCAGAAATATCGCAATTACGAAGTAAACACACACGAATGCTGCTACAATGTCGTAATTATAACTCGGGAACTCGTATTTTTCTATCATCCCTGACTTTCCGATGGTCAGTAATAAAAAAAACCACGGCCATTAACCAAAGATGTTTGCTCACACTGATGTTTTTTCCAACCAAAGCCACTTAAACACACGTTGTCATGTCGTAATCATGGATTTCTGATGGCAGCGTAGAACTTCCCTAGGAACTACTGGAAGGGGGAGGGGCGGAGCCTGTTGTACTAAAATGCTGATTGGCTAAATCTTTACAAACAAAAAAACAAAAAAAACAATTAGCTTGTGTTGTTTTGGGTACGGTGAGGCCTGAACAGCAAAGCGGAATGTTTCTATGACACATTTTTTTGTTTCACATTTTTTTGAGGAGCTTGTAGAACGCGAATTTTAAAATTAATCATCATCTAACTGAATCTCAACTGGTGTAAGCTCTAAGCTAGTTAGTTATTAAGCTAGCTAACTATATGATGTTGATTGTAGCTAGTTTAACAAACTAAAACTATTAACATAACATCAGCGAGCATCATAATCACGCAAATTCAATAAAGAAATGTTTTTTAGTCTGAACTTCTGAATGTTCACGTTGAAACGTCGGATCTGGTGCAGAACAACTGGTTCAGGAAATTTTAACGTAACTATGTATTTCTTGTTCTGAAGAGTTTAATTACTCAAAAATATTCCAGAACTTCAGTAGCAGTCAGTTCCACGCCAAGGCACACAGTCTCGGTCGGTTTACGCTACTACTGCTCTGTGTAACGCTAATTTATTAATAATTCGTCCCTGTCGAACGTCAGTGTTTAGCCGATGAACGTTGAGGAGCAAAAATATTTGACTAGCTACAAGTTCCTGTAGTGAAGTAGTACAGCTTTTCAAACTAAAGCAGCTTGTAATTTATTGAAACTGTTTCATCAAGCGAGTGATAAACCAGCTTTGATAAATTCTATATTTTTTTCTTAACTCCTTTTAATTCATGAGATGCTTTCAGTAGCTGCTTCTTTTCCACGGAGTAGAAATTACACCAAAGCGACTCAGCGTGAGCGCCAACGAGGCCAAACTGTTTATAAGAACTCTATAAAGTACGCAGTTTCTTATGATTAGCAACTGTTCCTAATTGGCAACATCAATCCTGCATGTAGCTTCAAAGTACTTAAGCTACTTTTTTTCCACGTAGACTCAAGCTAGGAAGCTTTAGATCAGCCTGGATTAGTCGTACGTACGTTAACGTCAACGATTTTCATTATACACCAGTTGGACAAAAGGTTACAGACAAAACAACGGAACAGAGTCGACATCATTGACACTAAAAACGCTGCATGCTAACAAATCAACACCGTCATTTCCGCTAAATATCACGTTTTTACCCTGAACACAAGCACGAAATTTACTGTGATGTTAGTTTATGAACAAAGAACTTAAATCTCACATCCTTCCATATTTGGACTTGATGAATAAACTCGTCTACTACTTGTTCCATCGAAAACCAAATGTTACCAAAAATATCCGTACATTAATTCAGTTCTTGTAAAATCGAAGTGACGACACATCATTCTGTGATATATACACGATACCACGATCATTTTAAGTTATATAAGTGATATAAAATTACCACCAGCTATCGCAACGTTTACATGTTTACGAAAAACCAACACGTAAGAGATTAACACTTAAGTAAGTAAAGTTTACGTTTAAATTTACACCGACTCTAAAAACTTAGCATTGCATTACAGATCATCTGCAGATGCTGAAAAAACGTCATTCTGTGTGACGAAGTTTAGATCTACGATAAAATTTAAGCAAATTACAACACGCTTCAATTGTTTATACAACGCTAGTTTTAAAATGAATCATCATCTAACTGAATCTCAACTGGTGTAAGCTCTAAGCTAGCTAGTTATTTAGCTAGCTAACTATATGATTTTGATTATTGCTCCGTAAGAACCGTTAGCCAATTATCTCCAACAATCTGGAAAATTGAGACACGCCCACTTCGGTCCTGCAGGAAAGTCTGAGAGATCTGCGTAAACGTAACCATGTTAGCCGAATGTTAGCCGATCATGTATACTAAAAAGCGTGTTTAGCGTCTCCTCCGATGATGTCACATGAGCAGCGACTGTAAACGATACGATAAGGAACATTAAGGAGCAAAATATCAAATATTTACGCCACAGCGCTGCTGAATTCTGGACTCTGATTGGTCAGAAGGTGTTGATTAATTCTCTATAACAGCAGCTCTGACAGTAGCGCAGTAGTGTTTATGTTAAAGCGCTCGTTCTGATATCGTTATCATTTCTATAGCAACAGGGACTTGACACACATCAGTATATCAACAATGCAATTATTTAGATGCTGAAAGTATTGGCACCCTTCCCTAGACAACACTGCAAACACTACAAGGGGACCCCTTGATCATGTGACTGTGATCTGTTTAATGATTGGTCAGATGCATAAATGTTACTTTTTACGTAAAAAAAAAAAAAAAAAAAAAAAAGGTTGAATGATAGCTTGTTGCAGAAGGACGTTTTTCCGACATTTTTCGCATGCGAGTATCGTGGGTTTTTTTTATTGTATGATTTTTTTTTTTTTGGTTATCAGCTATGCAGCCTAGGAGGACGAGTGTGTGCTGACGGCCTTGACACACACAACCCTGCCTCATTATCCTGTGTGTGTGTGTGTGTGTGTGTGTGAGTGTGTGTGAGTGATGTGATGTTGAATCTTTTCAAAACAGATTCATTTGCATCAAAAGAAAGAAGATAAAAAATTCAGTCGACGAGTTCGAGTGAACCGGAGTTCGTTTAATAATTAAAATCCTAAATCTTCAAATGTTTTAGAAAAATCGCGACGTTTTTGAAGAACCACAGATTTCAGACGACGCTGCAGGAAGTGGGCGGGACTTAGCAATGAATAAAAATTAGGAGAAAATATAGATTAAAAAAAAAAAAAAAAAAAAGAGACAAAGAATCCAAAGCATGTTCCTGGCCTACACGCTATATGTGTGTGTGTGTGTGTGTGTGTGTGTGTGAGCTGAATGTGAATGTGTTTAATGTCAGCAGAGGGTCTATTTCGTGTGTGTGTGTCGAATCCAGGATTCTAGGAACTCTCAGTTGTATACACACACACACACACACACACACACACACACACCAGCACCACACCAACATTAAATGCTCATATCACGATAATCAGCTAACATTTTATCCCGGTGTGTGATATTGTCGCGGTTGGATCGGTTCTGTCCTCCGTGTTTCTCACACTCGCGTGGGTCCCTTCGGGAGCAGGCTGCCTAAGTAGGGCAGATAAAGTGGCATGTGTCCTTCTCACAGAAGGCAATCCCATAATTCCATGGGAGAATAAAAAAAAAACAACAACATGGAGGTCAGAAATGACATAAGAACCGTGATAAAGCGTCGAGAATTTAATATCAGCACACGCTCTGATTGTATGCTGTGTGTGTGTGTGTGTGTGTGTGTGTGTGTGTGTGTGTGAGAGTGCGTGTGTGTGTGTCACCTTGTACTCAGAGGCCTTGATGGGGCAGTTCTGGGTGTTGTTGCCCTGCGGGGGGGAGTGTGGGGGGCAGTCCTCGGACTCTTTTCCACTGTGATACACCACCCGATCCGAGATATGGATGCTGGAAGCACAGCCCATGCTTCACTCCCGCTTCTTCCTCTTCTTCTTCTTCTCTTCTTCTTCTCGTCTCGTTATGTCCTCCAAGCCAGGACGCCTAGCTAGGTCTTTCTTTTTCACTCGGGTTCTCCACTCCTTCTTTCTTTGTCCAGACCAAACCTTATGTCCTTTCCTTAGGTCCTCATAGAAAGCCTTTATGATTTATAGCAAGTTCTCCAAAAAAAAGACCAGGCACGTTATGTTCTCTAGTTTAAATCCTCCACGCAAGGCCTCTTAGACTCCCCAGTCGACTTCTTGATCTTCTCAATTCCTCCAATCCAAGCTGAGATACGTTCTCCTTTTGATTATTTTCTTCTTCCCGTTGACTCGAGTCCTTCAGACCAGGCCTGTTACGTTCTCCTCTTGTTCCTCTACTTCTTTTTGCCTTAAGTCCACTAAGAAGGCCTTTTAGATACTCAGCATCTAGAAAGTCCTACAAACAAGGCCAGGCACATTATGTTCTCTAGTTCTTCTTGTTGAGTTCTTCTCCTCCAACCCAGGCCTGGTCACGTTCTCCACTTTTTTTTTTTAACGTCCACCTAGAAGACCCTTTAGATACTCCACATAAGTTCTCCAAACCAGGCCAGGAACATTACGTTCTCCACTTGATTATCTTCTTCTTCTCCTTCTCTTTTTGTCCTTTATTTCCCTGTTTGAATGCATTAATAATAATAATAACAATAATAATAAAAATAAATGATACTAATAATATTAACAATAATATTAATAATAATAATAATAATAATAATAATAATAATAGTCTATCTTCCTTTTCCCCCCCACCCCCCTGACCAGGAAACAGATTTCCTCTCGCGCTCAAACTCCATGGAGCTCCATTTTAGATCAAACACACTTCATTCCACATCACCATCATCACCATCATCATCATCATCTTCTTCTTCATCTTCATCACCATCATCATTATGATCATCATCATCATCACCACCACCACTCCGTCATTATGTCACTGTAACCTCTTTTTAAAAGAAGAAAAGAAAAGAACAGAAGAGAAAGAAAGAAAGAAAAAGAAATGTAGTCTTGTAGTTAGTTCCAGGCCGGAGTTTGGTCCATGTTTGGCCTTGTTTTATTTTTTATGTTGTTTTTTTTTTTTTTTTTTTTTTTTTTTCACTCCACCCTGAAATCTGGAGAGAGAAAATCAGCTTCTGGTGACGGAGGAGATCTTGTGCGCTTCACAGCGTTTCAACAGGCGAAAATATTCCCTCAGCATTACTGCGGCGGATTAATCCTGCGCCTTTCTACACCCAAAAGGGACATTTTACACCCAAGAAAAGCGCAGTTTCCGAGGCGGTGTGCTCACGCGCTCGCATCCGAGATGGACACGAAGAAAAATCCGCGGTTTCAGAGAAGAAAAAAAGAAAGAAAAGCGCTCAGCACAGAATCACACGGCCTCCGATTTCTCCTCTTTTAGAAGCAAAAAAAGGAAAAGAGATGTAGGCTAGAGGCTGTCAGATTGTCTGCGGGTAACCCGCTCAGGATCCGCGCAAAAAAAAAAAAAAGAAAAAAAAAAAAAAAAAAAAAAACTGCGCCCTCGACTTCTCCGCTTCGACCCTGAGCGCGTCGGCGGAGCGGATCGGAGCCTGAAAGCGGCAGAAAAGCAGCGGAATAAATGGTGTTTTTCTGCTCCTCGTCTTTTCCAGTCCTTCAGCGCTGCTTGACAGCAGCAGATCCAATAAAAGCACGCGCGAGGATTGACCTACAGCCTCTACTGACGTCAATGCAAATGAGCCGCGCGCGGCCAATCGGAGGCCAGGGCAGCCGGCCGGGGAGGAGCGCGCGCGCGGCGGCGGCTTTGAAACGCACACTTCGCTTTGATGTCGTTATTTATACAGGAAATTATTTTATTTTTATTCTATTTACCAAAAATATATCAATATTTGCATTTTTATATCTTTAGACTTAAACAGACTAATGTGATGTGTTTACAGAGACTGTTCACTCTTTATAAAAAAATGAGCCAATAAATAAATAAATAAATAAATAAACAAACAAATAAATAAATAAACAAATAAATAAACAACAGATAGATAAGTAAGTGAATAAGTAAATAAATAAATAACTAAATAAAAAGATAGACAGATAGATAGATAAGTAAATAGATAAATAAATAAACAAACAAATAAAAAGATAGGTAAATAGGTAGATAGATAGATAGATAGATAAATAAATAAGTAAATAAATAAATAAAAGATAGATAGATAGATAAACAAACAAGTAAATAGATAGATAGATAGATAGATAGATAGATAGATAGATAAATACATAAATACATAAATAAAAAGTAAATAAATAATAAATAAACAAAAAGATAGGTAAATAGGTAGATAGATAGATAAATAAATAAGTAATTAAATAAAAGATAGATAGATAGATAGATAGATAATGTTATTTTACTACTATTATTACTACAGAAAGAAATAAACCTAAACAAAATGTTTTAAAAATACAAAATATATATAGAAATTAATCTTAAATATTAATATGATATGGACACTAAAGCTGTTTTTGGAATAAAAACTAAAATCACTCAATTAAAAAAAGATTCGATAACAAAAATAAATAATTTAATAAAGAAGGAAAAAATAATAAAATTGACTACAATATGTAAATAGAAATAATTCAAGAAATAAATACAAATATGAATTTAGAATCAAAATTATTTGTTCTTTATGAGAAAAACATCTTTCTAGACAAACAAACAAATATGAAGTGCATACAGACTATTTGTTTTTATAAAAAAAATAAAAACACTCAGTAAAATTAAATGCTCTAATGATGAAAAGTCAGTGCACTTGTTTCTACATTTATACACAAATTAAGACTATTTTAATACAATATAGAAATAAATCTAATCTGACGTGTATACAAACGTTTTTCCTCCTTGTTTTTATTTTTGCGATCAAAACAAGAAAAAATGTTCTGGTGATAGAAATAAATAAATAAAGTGTGACGATTTAGACACGATAACATGGAGGCTATGAACTAGCCATGATAAATTAGCCTTGTAGCTCGAGTCAGACACCAAACACGTCCAGTGAACATCTTCTTTTATTTATTTATTTATTTATTTATTTTACAAATTTGGAGAAGTTTGGATTTCAGAAAAAAAAACGTTTTGGTTTAAAAAAAAAAGAAAGAAAAAGAAAAGGAAATACACTAAGTTTTGTAAACAACAAGCTACAACACTAAGATTGTAAATCTTTCGCATGTAGACATTTGTTTTTATTTGATGCACAAACTTTTATTATCTTTAAAAATGATTTTAAAAAGTCTGGAAATGATTTTCCTGAAGGAAAGAGCAGCGTTTAAATCCCGGGAGTGTCAGAAAAGCTCCTGAGCAACGCTTTAGTAATTAGTGTTATTATATATTAAGGCTCTTAGCCTTCAGCTCGACGCCTGGATCGGATTCTGCCTCGGGAGTAAGTGGCTTTAGATAAAAGTGTCTCCTAAATGGATACCTGCAAATGAAAAGTTGTGTAATTGTGTTTTGTGTAGTTTTGTGTAGTTTTGTGTAGTAGACAGATAACGTACACAACGAGGTACGTCACTGTGTCGCTCTGCCAAAGGCGTCCCACGTGTTCTCCTTTTTATTTCTGTTCGAGGGAATAAAAGATTAAAAACTACAGTTTATTGTATATTATGTTATTATAAACTCCCATGGTGCACAGGGGTCGGGGGAGGGGCGACTTTAATAAAGGCCACGCCCACACAGCAACACGATCAAATAAGATTCTCGTCGGATTTCTACAGACTCTCTATATTACATATTGTACTTGACAGGGCGACAAAGCGACAGGCGTCGCATTGTTTATTCGTGCATTCGTACGTGCAAAACACGGAGATTTTCTCAATTCTATGGAAATTAGGTGTGATGTATTAAAGCGACAAATCCAAGCGATTGGCTCGAATGATTCCTCGGACCGACCCGATGGCGTGTGTGGTCTGACGTTTCTTCAGTTCCCTGCTCACAACTTTAGTTCCTACCTGCACTTAGTTCCTATTTACCTACTCTGTAGTAAATTGCTGTAAACTTTACAGTAAACAACTGTAAAATATATTTACAGTAAAGTACTGTAATATCTTAATAGTGTATAAAATGACACATAACCCAGAACACTTGCTCTTCTGGCTGATGCAGGAGCCAACTGAGCTGAAGGTTACGGGTCTTGACCAATCATAACAGCACTGGGATTTGAACACACAACCTTCTGAGCACTGACTCAAAGTCTTAACCACAACACCACTAGCTTGCATTGAGTCAACCACTTCTAGCACTGAATTAACACCACTAAAAGACTGCAACGAATCAGTGCAAGCTAGTCATGCTAGTCATGTTGCAGATAAGAAGGTCATGTGTTCAAATCCCAGCACCAACAAACTGTCTTGATTGGATCCTTTCAGCTCAGCTGTATCCTGCATCAACACACTGGGTTGCGTGTTACTTTACACTATGTATGACATTACAGTACTTTACTGTAAATATGTTTTACAGTTGTTTATTGTAAATTCTACGATACCCAGATTGCCAGTAAATTACTGTAAAATCTGTAACATCTACAGTGTAGTGTTTGATGCAAAACTGAAGGAAAAACTTACAACCGTCGTTTCATTATTAAATGTGTATGGAGATGTTTGGAAGAAAAATAAAGCTTGGAAGGAAGTAGCAGAGATTGTTGGTGTTTCTGGTGAGTGTATGTAGCTAGTACAGTTAGCATGCTTTGCTAATCTGAGAAGGAAGCCAATACGAATCCGAGCCCGAGCGCACAACATGAAAATCTCATTGATAAGTGCTTTATTTGTATTAGCTTTAGAAGGTAAAATTTGCTATTATAATTTCTCGTAAGAACTAAAAAGAAACCCAAACAAACACTGAACAGGCCACGCCCACAAGTGACAACAATAGCGGAGAGACAAACTACAAGTGACACGACTGACTTGTCATGCGCTAGTGTGAACGTACGGTCGTGTTACCTGGTTCTGGTTAGAAATAAGATTGTAAATCAAAACAAAAAAATAACAGCTAGTATCTCAGCGTTAAATGTGAAGCTAGTCAAATTTATCTGCACTTTATTTATTGAGTTATTTTATCAGTTCACCTGAGGACTAGACTGTTCACATAGTAACACACAAATGGGTGAAAAATCAAAGGAAAACATCATGCAGATTCAACAAGTCACTGGAGAGATAGAACACCATTTTTCATTTTTTCCTTTAATTCCTTACACCTCTTTAGCTAGCTAAATAGCTAAGTAAGGTTAACTACCGAATTAGCCACATAAGCCAGCTATGAAAGCTGTGAGGTGATACGTTAATCCACAAGAGAGATTTATTTTTCAGACAGTCTGAAAATATTCTGCCACATGTGTGAAACTCAGCAGTGCTGTGAAACCTTCCAGGGTTTACATCTAATAAAGACAAATCTACAACGTCACACAGACTTCCTGTTTCTTACTTCCTGGAGTTCCCCTAGTTCCCTAGTCCTTGTCACTTTGCTTTCCTGTACTTTACTATTTTTATTCTTAGTTATTAAAGTTCCGAACATCTCCTCGTTCCAGACCCTCATATTTCCCTAGTTTCCTAATTACAGTCTCTTTTAGAGCTTTTCCATTGTGTGTCTGTTTCCCATCATAAAACATTACTCTTGAAAGTAGGCGGAGTTTCTCCAGAGGTCACCTCAGCAGAGAGAGTGTAGAGTAATGGCAGTGTGTGAACCCAAACACAAGGGTGCCAATACTTTAATCTTGGAGATATACTGAAGCAAACGTTCACTTAGTAGCGCTGGATCTCATTTATCCGACTGCATACAAATGAATTTATTCAGAAATCGTTCTCAGGAACTTTTACTTTTGTGGTGTTCATGAAAATCCAGTTTGTTGGGAAAATTGAATGAACATTTCTTCAGCTTCATATAAATGACTTGAAAGAAAGCAATTAAAAACAAATCAGAATAGCTGTTCGATTAGGACAAAAGTAATGGCACCCTATAAACGGAGGAAGAGTTGGTGTGTATCTGTGGTAGCTGAGGTGCTGCAATGGCTGAGCTGCGTTACTGGAAGATTTAGTGTTTAGTCGTTGTTTTGCTGTTTTCGTTTTGCTGTTTTCTTTCTACGAGCTTTGCCTTGTATGGGCGTGGATGCATGTAAATCAGCTGTGCGTGAACACACTTGTTAATTTATGACTGATTGGTGTTTATCAACAAGGCGTGCATGAGTATGAACAAAATTAGAAAATGAAGCTGAATATATTCCGTGGATAAATCAGTTTAAAAAGATGAATATAACACAATAAGTTGTATGAAATTAAACTTGTGCTCTTCCTCCTAAATCTTGCAGAAAAGTGAAATTGAAATAATAAAAGAGAGATAAAGCTTATCAGACAGTCACTGCACTACATAAGATCAGTGATCCGTACAGTGCGGTGGAAAAGCTTCTCAAGTCAGAGATGTTAATCAGGATGATTCTGTTGTCATTGAATTTGACCAATCAGCGCTGTTTCTAGCCACACCCATGCAACTGCACAAACATAATACCTGAGTTCAAGAAAGGAAGCAAATTCTGCACAGCTACTTATGTACAGCACGGCTTGCTTGCAGTTGGAAATTGCAGGAAAATACTGATTGTGGTTAATGGTTAGTGACCTACATAAATCAATGGAAAGGCAGAAAAGTGCTGTAAGTTCAAGAAATTCCTTGCTTCTAGTTTCCAAGCTGGAATTTTTTCAGTCAGCTAGTTTCCTAATTCCAATACCTTCTAGATCCCTAGTTTTTTTTTTTAGTTCTAGTCTCTTCTAGTTCTCCAGTTGCCTATTTCTATTCTCTCCAAGTTCCCCTGGTTCTCAAAGTTCTCCTAGTAACCTAGTTCTCTAGTTACAACCTCATTTAAGGTGCAGCCCTGTTCTCTAATGGATGTCTCTTTTAATTCCTCGATCCTTCAGCCTGTGACCTGGAAACCGATCTAAGCCTGTCATCTTCAAGGACGTATTAACTCTTTAAAGTCACTTAAACGAAGCAAGCAGCAAGGAGCTAGCAGGCTCCCAGATTAAGGATACACGAGCGGTTCCTACTCATAAGTCTTTTTTATTCGAGCGTGAAGCATAAATGCTGCAAATCTCCCAAAAAACAAATTAAATTGAAGGACACGATAATAAAAAGCAGTCATACCATAATAATAATATTAATTCAAGTCAAGTCAAGTCAATCTTTATTTATAGAGCACATTTAAAAACAACAGAAGTTGACCCAAAGTGCTTTACAAATCGATCAAACAAATAAGCAATAACAGAGTTATATTTAAAAGTATTGTAATGTAACAATAATAATAAGAATGATTAATAAACAGCTTTAAATACAGCATCAAGTATTTTCCTATTTCACCCTGTTTAAGGACCGATTCAAAAGCTGAAGAATTAAAAATACATTTTCAACAAAGATTTAAAAGTGGCTATTGAAGAAGCTGACCTCACATGGAAAGGGAGACTGTTCCACAGAAAAGGAACCATCACCTTTGGTTTTATAGCGATAACGAGGAACTCTGAGAAGAAGTTAATCAGAAGACCTGAGCGCTCTAGTGGAAGAGTAAGGAAGAAGAAGATCACTGATATATCTTAAAGAAATAAGGAAAGGGAAGGGTCACTGGGTACAAATAAAAACCTCGGATAAAACTGTGGCAGACTTTAAAAAATGCACGTTTAATATGTCATAGTAGAATTTTGTATAGATTAAAACGTCAGGGAAACAAGGAGAAACAATCAAAGAAATGAGAACCTCTCTGTTTCGTAGTTTCACAGGGTTCGTCTCAGTCATCTCCTTAGATCAGTATTCAGGCCGCTGATCAGGCAGGCAGCCATTTTAAGGGCTGCCTCAATCATGAAATCCTTCCATCTCAGTGGAACGTTCGCCCCCTAAAAAAATCCCACAATGCACCGCAAAAACCAGGGAGCACTGACGCTTACTTACTGGAAATGATGTTGTATTTTCTGAAGCCTCTCAACTCGAAAAAAAATGGCGGACGAACTCTAAGACAACGTCATCTAGCTTGTTATCACTGTCGTAGCTCTCAAATGATTACTTACGTTAGCGATTTTTAACTTTATTTGATGTTCTATATACGGTTTGATTGAGTCTTTTAAGTGTTTAATGATTTTAAGAAATCCACTAGCTAACCTACGATCCTGCTTGAAGCACCATGACAGAAACACCTGTGATTAAGCTAACACATTTATATGACAGGGTCCTAGTGCCCGAACTCGCATACATGATCTTCTAATTCACTACCTAGCGAGCTGATTGAGACGCACCCATTGTATTTCTCCTAATTTCCTGGTCTCCAGGTCTATCCGAGTTCCTCGTTTCCAAATTCTTGAATCTCCTACCTCCCCTAGTTCACAAAGTTCTAGTCTCTCATTACCTCATTAGTTCTTTAGCTTACTTCTTCTGTTTTTCTTTAGCACACTGATGCGTTGTGCTTTCTGTTGGTTTCCAGCTCCATGTTGTGGTATAGTGGTGTAGCCTACATGTGCAGTGATCATTTAGGATGGGACTCCAGTGACGCCCAGGGATTAGTGAAACTTAGTCGAAAGTGGGTGCGATTTTTTAAATTTTGTTACTATGGTGGAAGTCACAACCCACCATTACCAAAGTTATTATTTATCATCAAGTTATTTTACTTATTATATTGTTTGAGGGGATTGGGAATTAAAAAGAAGCCTCTCTGACTCCAATAAAAAAGCCAAACACGTTTAAATAATAAGGCTTATCATTTTAGTAGTTGTATTATGCTCATAAAATAAAATTTTAATGAGAGAGTCCTTGGAATTTTATATATTTTTTCCCTTCTTTTTTTTTTATTTTACTACATTTTTAACAGCAAATGACTAACTCGAATAAATATTAAACGTACTGCAACATCGGTTGTTCTTAAAAAGAACGAGAGAGAGAGAGAGAGAGAGAGAAATGCAGATGGCGCTATTTTTGTTGTTCAAACAGCGGAATCGACTCCCAGTGACGTTCACCTCAAATAGCTGATTCAAAGAACCGACTCCAAGAGCCGATTCGTTCGTTCGTTCGTTCGTTCCCTCGCGCGCTGTATTTATTGACCAGCGTTTTTACCTCAGAGAAAAGTGCGCGCGAGAGGCTGTGGTAAGACATTTATTTCTTTTAAAAACTTATAATTACTATAATTTTTTTCGGTCTGTCTTTATCTGAAGTAAGCGTAATGTTAATTATTTACATTTAGATGAGGAAACTGTTGTTTTATATTTTTACAGTTAACTTTTATTTACTTTTCCAAACTACGAAGCTAGTTAGTTAGCATGTCAGATTAGCCAGTTAGCTACAAGTGACGCAGCTCGTCAGCAAACTAAAAATCTGTCATTATCAACAAACTAGCAAAGTACAACAAACACACATCGATTCACACAGTGCTTATTTCAGTATAAGTATATTTTAATAGTTTAAATTAAGCAACAACAACAAAAAAACATTAAGTATTGGCACCCTTCATCGTGAACTGTGCTAGCTAATGTTAGCTAATGTTAGCATGTTGATGACGCAGACTTATTTTCAGATGTTTATATATAATAAATTTGGAGTTTTTTGTATTGTTTAGTCTTTAATTATCTTAATTTTGAAGAATTGTGCTTTCTGTGTATTTAAAAACTAAATTGTTTGTCTTGGTTGTTATTTATTTTATTACTAAATTTGTAAGAAATTAAAACTTTTTTTTTTTGGGATAAAACTATTTTTCTATTTTTCACATTCTGGTAGTTTTTATAAGGATAAATTAATTGCTAGCTGCCTCACCAGGAAAGTAAAAACCTTCAGTAAGTATCATGGAAATGTAATTAATGAGGCTAAAAATTGGTATCCAACGTAATAAAATAAAATATTAGCAATTCTTACGTCATATCAGAGCAAAACGCGTCACAAATATTTGAATATAAACATATTTAATGTGTTTTGAGGGTGGAGTTTAACTTTTTTGTTACTGGAGTAATTTTCTCAAGTGGGTTAATTTAACTTCCGCTTGAACCATTTTATGTATTTTACTAAACATTTATTTATTATTATAAGAGAGAAAAAAAACAAGTTCATGCGTCTAGTAGTTGGTTATCTCAGTAGCTAAGGCATTGAACCTTCAACTATTTGTATAAAAGAGATAAATATAAGATGTAATATCTGTTCACTGTTGTTTACTACCGAATGCACTCTGAAGCGCTTCACGGCTCCCTCTAGTGACGGAATGATGTCACTGCAGGTAAATAGTTTTAATACATGTTGTTTTTGTGTGGGTTTTTTTAGCCGCTAGGTTTTCCTGTGCAGCAGTGTTACGGTTTGGTTCTTTATGTATTAGATAATGAAAGCTGATGAAGGGAAAAGAGCTGCTCGTCCCTGGGTGGGCTCGAACCACCAACCTTTCGGTTAACAGCCGAACGCGCTAACCGATTGCGCCACAGAGACGTGCGTGCCACCGCCGCCACGACGAGTCCCTTTGAAATAGTCACTGAATCCTGGTCCGGTAGTCACTGGATTCCAGCCTGAAACACTGCTAGAACCGGACCTCGTCCATGTTTACCAGCCGAGTCTGAACCGTTTCCTGGACGCGGACAGTCCGGCGTTTGCGCTTTCGCCGCAGATAGATGGCCACAACGCCAAACAGCACTCGCCGATTCTCCTTCATCTCGTATGATACGATGTAAACTCACCAGAGGCACCAAAGATCTCTGCTTCCTTCCAAGCTTTATTTTTCTTCCTAACGTCTCTATATGCATGTATTGAGAGATCGTATATGACAGGAGAAGAAGGTTATAATAAGGTAGGAGCTAAAGTTGTGAACGGGGAACTGAAGAAACGTTGGACCATAGGATTGTTCTGAGGAATCACTCGAGCCAATCGCTTGGGTTTGTCACTTTACTTTACTTCATATCTGATTTGCATAGAATTAATAAAATCTCTAAATGTTACTGAAATCACGGCTCCGTGTTGCACGCATACGTAAGTAATTATTGTGTTCTCGGTTACTTTAATACTTGGATATATAATTTAGTGTCACACTAAGTACAAACAAGACTGAAAATACGTAAAACACGATCATTATTTAAGCAACGGCGTCAAGTTATATATCATAAATACCTTGTGCTCATGAGGTAGTATTTTGTGCTTCACGGCTCCCTCTAGTGACGGAATGATGTCACTGCAGGTAAATAGTTTTAATACATGTTGTTTTTGTGTGGGTTTTTTTAGCCGCTAGGTTTTCCTGTGCAGCAGTGTTACGGTTTGGTTCTTTATGTATTAGATAATGAAAGCTGATGAAGGGAAAAGAGCTGCTCGTCCCTGGGTGGGCTCGAACCACCAACCTTTCGGTTAACAGCCGAACGCGCTAACCGATTGCGCCACAGAGACGTGCGTGCCACCGCCGCCACGACGAGTCCCTTTGAAATAGTCACGTGACACGCTGCTGGACCTGGACCTCATTCCCTGGTGTCAGCTGAGCCTGAACAGTTTTGTGTATGATTTCCTTATGTCATACGAGGACTAACGCTTTACAACAGCATGCACTTTTCAAAATGGCCGACTTCCTGTTGGGTGGAGCTAATGATTGTCAGTGGAAAAGTGTGTGTCCTGAGTTTCATAAATATATGTACAAGTATGTATGATACATGCACCAATTTCATGTAACATGTAAAAGACGGTGCTGCTGCAGATAAATTTACAGAATGATGTTTATTCATGGCTACAAACGAAAAGCACAAAGTCAGCAGTGAGAAGGAGATTTCAAAAGAGCTGGAAACCACTGAGCGTGGAAACCTTTCCTGACTTCTTAATTTTTGTTAATCTGTGAGTTTGTCTCCATTTATTTACAAAACTGGTGGAAACCTTTTATTGTTTGCTAAATGTTGTTAAATAAGTCAATTATTTAATGTAATACTAAGTACAAACAAGACCGAAAATATATAAAACAAGACAAATACTTAAACAACGGCATCAAGTTATATATTATAAATACCTTGTGTTCATGAGGTAGTATTTTGTGCTTCACGGCTCCCTCTAGTGACGGAATGATGTCACTGCAGGTAAATAGTTTTAATACATGTTGTTTTTGTGTGGGTTTTTTTAGCCGCTAGGTTTTCCTGTGCAGCAGTGTTACGGTTTGGTTCTTTATGTATTAGATAATGAAAGCTGATGAAGGGAAAAGAGCTGCTCGTCCCTGGGTGGGCTCGAACCACCAACCTTTCGGTTAACAGCCGAACGCGCTAACCGATTGCGCCACAGAGACGTGCGTGCCACCGCTGCCACGACGAGTCCCTTTGAAATAGTCACTGAATCCTGGTCCGGTAGTCACTGGATTCCAGCCTGAAACACTGCGACCTGAACCGGACCTCGTCCATGTTTACCAGCCGAGTCTGAACCGTTTCCTCACCAAACGTAAACTCACCAGAGGCACCAAAGATCTCTGCTTCCTTCCAAGCTTTATTTTTCTTCCTAACGTCTCTATATGCATGTATTGAGAGATCGTATATGACAGGAGAAGAAGGTTATAATAAGGTAGGAGCTAAAGTTGTGAACGGGGAACTGAAGAAACGTTGGACCATAGGATTGTTCCGAGGAATCACTCGAGCCAATCGCTTGGATTTGTTGTAATAAAATCTCTGAAGGTTACTGAAATCACGGCTCCGTGTTGCACATGATCGTAGAAAATAAACGATCTCCTGTAGCTTGAACTCTTTTTAAGTGAATTTCTATTCTAATTATATGCATGTAGGTAATTATTATATTCTCGGTTACTGTTGGCCTGCGCACAGCGACAAAGCGACTGGAGACCATCAGAAACAATGGAGGAAAAATTAACTCCAGCGTTTAGCAGTTGGTGAATTCTTTATGATATGTTTCTGGCTACATACGGAGACACAAGAAGAAGAAAAAAGATGAGTGGAAAACGAATCCGATATCGTGGGTTTTTTAAAGTAACACACCTTTAGCTTACAGCAGCAAATAAATTTACAGAATATTTATTTAAAGGAGATTTCAAAAGAGCTGGAAACCACTACGTGTGGAAAACCTTTCCTGGGTCCTTAATTTCTGTTAATCTGTGAGTTTATATGTGTTTGTCTCAATTTATTTACAAAACTGTAGGTAACATTTTATTCTTTGCTAAATGTTGCTAAATAAGTCAATTGTTTAATGTCATACTAAATACAAACAAGATTGAAAATATATAAAACACGATAATTATTAAAGCGACGGCGTCGAGTTGTATACACTGCTCAAAAAAACTAAAGGAACACTTTGAAAACACATCAGATCTCAATGGGGAAAAATATCATGCTGGATATCTACACTGATGTGGACTGGGTAATGTGTTAGGAA
>CM075008.1:495102-511722 GCA_037576675.1 Pangasius sanitwongsei | reverse complement strand
CGTCCCTGGGTGGGCTCGAACCACCAACCTTTCGGTTAACAGCCGAACGCGCTAACCGATTGCGCCACAGAGACGTGTGTGTCATGGTTGCCACGACGAGTCCCTTTGAAATAGTCACGTGAGGACGCTGTCTTTATTTCCTTAAAATTGAAAATAAAAAGAAAACTGATGTGTTGTCGAAAGTGGAACCTAGGCCTGTCACGATACCTACTTCTGTTGGACGACATATTGTCCCAGAAATAATCCCAATAAACGATATTATTGTCAGTTTAAAACCATTTAATGATAATATAGGAGTATAATAATGCAAGTACATCTTTTCAAAGAGCAGTGAACGTTTAATTCTTAAGAATATTCATACACTGGAATCAGAAAACATGATCACGTCAAGAAAAAGAAAAAACAACAGCCACAAGAGGGCGCAACTAATAAATACAAACCAGACTGCGCTGTTATAGTGTTTAGTGTTTATTGTTTACTGCAAAGAACAAACCTGGCTGTTAACAAAGTGCATTTATTTATAAACTAAAGTGCATAAAAGTATAAAATGAAAAGATTTAACGAGGCTCTCGGGTCAGTTCCAGTGATGATTTTCAGTTTTTAGTCACAGTTTTTCATTTTCTGTTGAAAATATCCTTTAAATTTAGTCAATACTTTGTCATGTCATATTTATTAATTTTAATTTTTAATTCGTTCACTGCTCAGCTTCAGCGGCTCGATCCCTGACGTTACTCGCTCGGACTGGATTTCCTCAAACACTAGAACTAGAACTTCTAGATTTTTCTTCTTCAGAAAACATTGTTAGTGCTTTGTTAATGTCTCGGGTGTCATTTGTTCAACGGTACGTTTTAAATAAAATCGGTGCTTGTGCTTGCTACACGTCTTACATTTGAATACGCTGTTTTTGCATTCAAATGTGCGTTTGTTTCATCTTAAAATTCGACGAATATATAAAGTTCGAATGTTAGTTTTGAGCAGACGAGGAGAGAAGCAGCGCGATTGGCTAAAATGGTGGTGTTATTTATTGTTATGTAAACAAACACACATGTAAACACAATGGGAAATATCGAGGTCAGCAAAAATGGTCATGTCCATATATCGTACGATAAGTCGATAACGTAATTATCGAGACAGGCCTAGCGCCACTCACGGATAAATGTTACTATGGCAACCAGCAGTAGGAACACCTACTGGCGACTTGGACGTACAGTAACCGTAGTCCGAACTAGCAAGTGACAATTTGTGTTAGTTATAGTTAGTCTCTTGTGGGCGTGGCCAGTTCATCTCTAAATGTTACTGAAATCACGGCTCCGTGTTGCACACGTACGTAGAAAATCATCGCTTTGTCGCTTTCTAGTGTGAACTCAGGGAACTGCATCCGTATAGCTAATTACTATATTCTTAATTATTGTTAGCTTGTTAATACTATGCTAATTTATCTGGATAGTGCTCATTGTGTGTTGTTGTTGTTGTTGTTGTTGAGATATCTGTTTACACATTTAAAATTCAATCACACATCAGTTTCAAATATCTTTTTAATGTTTTTTCACATCATCATCATGCATCAAATCTTAATCCACAAACATATTTATCATATATTATTTATTTTTAAATAGATTAACCCGGCTCACATTCTCACTTGAAAAGGCTCAGAGCAGCTAAAAATGTTCCCCCGAATAAACCGAATATAATAATTTTCCGTGAACACAGAAGAGCAGCGAAGCGGCACAGAGTCAGCTCTGCTACAGAACATGACAACACGGGCAGCAGGATATCAAACCAGCACCTCTTTAGAAAGACAGAAATGATGGGAAACAAATGAAAATAGATGCTGGAAAATAATTCTAAGGAAAAAAAAAATCCGTGCCGAACAATTTAACGTATACAAAATATATTTACATTTTTTGGTTGCGTGAGGATTCGAATTAATGCCTGTGATGACCAGCAGGGGGAGACATAGACCACAGTGATCATCCTCATCTGGACCTCAGTAAGCACCATCTCCTCCTGATGACCACCAGAGTCACCGACTGTAAACTTTACAACTTTCTATTTTTTAAAAAATATCGTAAGAAAATTGAGTGTGTAATGACCTACTACAAAAAAAAAAAGTACAAAATTCATGTTAGAATTAATTGTTTAAGAAAGAAACGTATTTTCCTGAATCGTAAAAAGGAGGTAGTAACTTTTGCATACGTGTATAAATTTTTAAAAATTTCCTGGCCATGTTTGTTGTCTTGGTGACGCTGAGAGCAGAACTTCCCTGGGCATTATGGGATGGCAGGGCGGACTTTCCTACAGTAGTTTTGACTCCTTTGGGACTGCGTACAATTTAACGAGTCGATTTCCTCTTCACAAATTGAAAAACTTTCTGATTTCAGTTCTTAAGATTCGAAGGCGATTAGTGGTTGTGTCTTTGCACTTGGTTGGATCACTGATCTCCGGAAATCAAACATCTTTTATTCAAACTCATTTTGCAGTGGATTTGTGTATCTTCTGTTTTGCAAATTAAAAAAAAAAAATCAGTTAGATCTTCAGTCAGTCAGTCCCATAAGCCAGAAATGCAGTCGTTATTGAGATCGTAAACGAGTGTCAGCTCTGTGTCTGCGGAAGCTCGGACATGCACAGCACAGCTAAAAAAAATAATAATTAAATAAAATTTAAAAAAAATTAAGACTTATTAACTGTTACAGTCAGGTCTGGAGTTTTGAGCGATCTACATAATGACAGAATTAATAATATAAAATCGAGACACTGCATTACTTCTATTTCAGATTTTTTTTTTTTTTTCATGTTAGTGGAAATTTTTAGCTATTGAACTGACGAGATTAAAAAAATAATAATTATTAGCGCACCCAGACTTCAGGACCTGACTGCATACAGATTATTGATCGTCGTTGCTGTGTGAATGTGAACTCAATAATAACTGCGTAGTTTTCTGGCAGGTTTAGTGGAAGTACGACTGCAGCGTTCCTCTGCGCCGGACGTCTGTGGTCCAGCAGTGGAAACCTCCGCCCAGGGAGTTCGCGTGACGAATGCTCACTTTAATCGCCTTAATACCTGTTAGAAAAAACACACGTAAATATAAACGTCATCTATACAAATGATCTCCTTAAACCTTAAACTTGACTTTTTACAGTAGTTTCCGTAAGTATTCACCCCCTCTCGCTTGATCATCTCTACGTTTTTAAGTGTTACAACGTGGAACTTAAACTGCCTTAATTTGGGTTTTTTTGTTTTCATTTGCACAACGTGTCTAACTTTTTTTTTATTGCGTTGCACAAGTATTCAACTTGATAGCTCAACGCCTGGTAGAACCACCTTGATTGCAATTCCAGCTGCAGGTCTGATGGGATGTGTATCTGTCAGCTTTGCACATCTGGATCTTCAAATTTTAGTCAATTTGGCAAAATTGCTACGTTTTGTCAGATTAGATGGAGACCATTGCTGAACAGTGGGATTGTAGTCAGGGATTTGACTGGTCGGTTCTGACCCATTCAGGTTCTTGGTGTTGAACGACTCCAGTATAGCTTTAGCAGTGTCCTTATGGTTGTTGTCCTGTTTTCTTCTTGATTTTCCCTCCATCTTGCCTTCAACCCAGGCCAGTTTCCCAGTCCCCGTTGATGAAAAGCATTCCCACAACATGATGCTGCCACCACCATGTTTCACAATGGGAACAGTGTGCTCAGGGTGAAGAGCAGTGTTGGGTTTCTGCCAAACATACCATTTTGTGCTGAGGCCACACTGTTCGGTTTTGGTCCCATCATACCAGAGAACCATTCTCAACGTTTGCCGAGTCTCCGATGAACCTTTTGTCAAACTCCAAAAAGTATTTCATGACTTCGCACTCTTTTATAAAGTCCAGCTGTGTGGAGTGTTCAGGTTGTGGTTGTCCTGTGAACAGCTTCTCCCATCTGAGCCGTGGATCTCTCCAGCTCCTTCAGGGTTCTCCTTGTTCTCTTGGTTGTGTCTCTGACTAATCTGCTCTTTCCCTGCTAACTGACTTTTGGGGGATGGTCTCCTCTAGAAAGAGTCACGGTTGTATCATATTATTTATATTTTTTAATAAAGGATTTAATAACAGTATGTGGGGTGTTTAAAGTTTGGGATAATATTTTTTTTTTTATAACCAAACCCTGATTGCTCCTTTTCCAGAGCTTTGAACTTGGATTTGTTTTGATCGCTCCTTGGTCTTCATGATGCCGTGTGTTCTGTGTTCATTAACAAACTCTGGGTTCTTCCAGGAACAGGTTTATTTATGTTGAGGTCATGTGACACTTTAAACGCCTGCCTGCAAACTTCAGTGAATTAATTATGTGACTTCTGATGGCATCTGGTTTCAGCAGAACTAATTTAGGGGGTGAATACTTACTCAGTCACGATCTTTACATTTCAGATGGTGCACTAAGTGCAGAAGTGTGTTCATACCGAGAAACTCACTAAGATGAAGTACACGGAAACCACTGAAAACGTGTGCCGTGTTTGATCAGTCCAAAATGATTTCAACGATACTTACCAAGATTTTCAAACATTTTTTGAATGGTAGTCTCGTTAGCGTCCACCATGACGCGTTTCTCATCCAGCATCAGGACATTCATGGACAGCCACTTGGAGGACATCCAGAGCGGGTGATCTATGAGGAGTCCAGTCGTAAGATTATGCAGTTATGATGTTACCAGAACATTTAAAAGACGTGTCTCTAATTTTCATTAGATTTATTCCTTTTAATGTAAACAGGAACTTTATTCTCAGACTTTCAGACTGGAAGGTAAATAGTTTATTGATTTTCACCGCTGTGTGAACATGAAACTCACCATCAGGAATTAAAGGTGTTGGTGGATGCACCACCGTCCAGCCGGCCTTCTTAAACATCTCAATCTACACAAGGACACAAGACATCAGTCGTTAATGGTGTCTATAGAGCATCTCCATCATATCATCACGGTTTGCTATTGGCTTATCTCCTAGCGCTTCTCATTTATGGGACTTTCAGCTGTTCAATTTCCTTCGTTCCTCTTTGTTCACGTTTGTTCTTAGTACCTGGTTTTTCTCGTTTCTGGTATTTTCTGAGTTCCATGTTTCCTGAGTTCCAGTTTCTTTATTCTTAATTTCCCTTTTTCTGAGTTTGTAGTTTTCTTTGTTCCTAGTCTTCACATTTGTGTTGTGGAGATTATTTTTATCATCTCTAGCGTTCTTGTTCCCCTGTTCCCAACTTCCTTGTCCTTGAATTAAAAATTTTTTTTTCTAAGATTCCACTTGCTTGTGTGTTGTAATCTTCTTGCCATGTAGAAAAACATCACCTCTCTAACATCTAAGAGTAGATCTTAGCCTTCTTTTGAAAAAGGAGCTTCCTCTTTATCTTGTCTCAGGATAGGCTACATGGGTTTAAAAACCAGCAAAGAGGGTGTGGCACTCACCTGACGGCATGGTCTGTCTGGATTGGACAGCACCAGTCCAGGTCCGATGATGTTAAAGGTGGCGTCAATGTGCATCGGGTTCGGATCCTTAAAGGAGATGATGTGCACCTTGTAGGTGGGAGCGAGGTGACGCCTCATCCACTCGATTCCCAAAAAGTTGGTCACCTGTGAGCAGGTGTGAACATTATTAGCTCTTTATAGTCTGTACTTTGAGAGATTAAAACTTTAAATATAAATAAAAGTAAAACAATTTGGAGACGTTAGTAAGTAGCGAACACTACAGCGTACTTTCTTGTGGAGATGCCACTGGATTTGACATCAAGCCACAATGGTTTCCACAAACAACACGACAGTAAAATAATTGCGGAGAAACCAGACGTCATGTGGAGACTTTACTTGGCGTGATTATAGCAGCCGGCGAAACGTGCTACGTGATCAAGCTACAAACGAGGCATCTTCAAGCGTTACTTCAAATTACTTCTTCCTGTAGTTGTGAAAATTGTCACAGCAAAAGATTTTAATAGCGCCACCTGTAGTGCCGGAGTCTACGGTGGTCTCATCATCGCGCAACCCTCACAGACATCGTCTCCACGTGAAGTATGCAGAGGTGTTTAGGAGATTAATGACACTCAAAACCACACACACACACACACACACACACACTCCTTCATGTTACGTGTGTTTGTCACCTGGCTCCGCTGCACAAACAGATCTGTTCCGGCTCGGATGAAATCAGCAGCATCAAAACATGGCTCATGTTCAGTGGTGACGAACTTCCCCTCTGCAGCCAACTTGTGTCTGTCCTCTACTGTACGGATCGGGTAATCCTACACACACACACACACACACACACATTATAGCAGTGCGAGAGGAGAGTTAGCGCGGTTAAACCATGCTACTGCCTGGTTGTTTCCTGACGCTCCACCCTGACTCCGCCCCCAATCCCCAAGAGCCCATAGGAGCAAGGTAAATTTCACATAAAGCTCTAGATACCAATATGCAAATTATATACAAAACCGACTTTCTGTGCTCTTCTTTTCCAGCTGTTTTGTCCAAATTATCACCATTTATTTTTTAAAGTAATGTTACTCTTTTTAATTTAAACACAGATGGATTTCTTTTTTCAGGCTGAAATGAAATTAAGACCTGAAGTGGATCTAATTTAAATCTGATACGTCTTATTTACAGCTCCATGTTTACACGAACAATTTGTACTCGAACGTAATCGCTAAGTAGAAAAAGACTCATTAATCAAACATGAAAGACTTTTTAAAAAAAAAAAAAAAAAGTGTGTAAGAGATGGAAAAAGAGGGAGGTGTGATAAGCGAGACGGTTTTGCTGAGTGAGAATGACCTTGATTTAAAACAAACATTTGTCCTTAATAGAAACCTGAACACACTGGACTACACACACGAACACGCTACAGAACACCGGAGTCAAAGAGAAAACAATCTCTCACTCACTGACTAGCTAAAATGCTAGCATGCTAACTACCGGAAATGTTACGTATGTTTCACTCCAGACATCATCAGGATACGATGTTGGGTCTTGGTGTGATGTCATTTTGGAGTGAACATCATGGATCAGGTGGCAAACTAGCTGTGATTTTTTTAACTATAACAATCAACATTAAGAAAATAATGGAGTTTTAAAAAGTGGACCGAGAATACCTAACCAAGGTAAGTGGATGATGTGTTGAAGTTACCATTGGAAGGTGTGTGTGTGTGTGTGTGTGTGTGAGAGACCTGATCGTATAGCTCATCTGCCATGGTGGGTTTGGGTGCGGTGGTCCACTTTGCTCCTTGCCTAAAGTACTCTTTAATAAGCGGCCTGTAAGCGCGATACTCGAAAAACCGAGCTCTCCACGCCATCGGAGCCTCAATGATCTCGTTCCCCACCACCAACAGGATGTCTCGCGGCATGGCTGCATACATACCTACACACACACACACACACACAGCAGTATACATCACCATTGTGTTCCCTGCTGCAGCAAGGTTTAACTTCGGTGTCTTCAACAATGACAAACGGTAAATGCCTGATAATAACTTCATCTGTCTGTCTCTCTGCCTGTGTGTCTCTGGCTGGTAGACAGGTCTAGTTCCTCGTCTGTATGCTATCATCCCTACGCTCAATCAGGACGCACTTTACTGGACTCGTATCAGCGAAGATCTCTTTAGTTCACTCTGAGTCTTATCCCGAGTGTGATGTAGCGTTAATCTCAGGGCCTGTCCCACCTGTGGATGTGAAGTCGGGGGTTTTGTACTCGACGGACCAGTCGATGGGTTCGGGTCTCCTCACGACGACGCCCTCATGGCGCAGGATATTGCACATTTCCTCGATTTCAGTAATCGCCTTCTTCAGGTGCTCCTCAGGGAATGTCTGCCCTCCGTATTTCTGATAAAATGGCCAGTACTTCTCGTACGTATTGGCCTGATTGGGGAAGAAAAAAGGAAAAGGAGTGAATGAATTAGTGACTGTGTGTAAGCCAGTGGGTGAGAGGACGAGTCTGTAACCCAGAGGGACTGTGTGAGTGAATGAATGAATGAATGAATGAATGCTTGTTGTCTGTACCTTGACCTCTACAGTAAACGGAGGGACGCGTGCGTTTTCCGCGCGCCCTACAATCACTTCCTCCAGCGGGTCCCACTCGTTATAAGCGCAGACTGGACACTCATCAGGCACAGGCTCAGTGACGGCCACGTCCTCGGCGGCGTGTGATCTCACGGCAGCGGCCGAGCTCGAGCTCTGAAACGCCTTCTGAACCCAACGGGACACCGTACGACCGATCTAAACAAAATAAAACCGATTCAACGATAATATTCAATTTAAACGTGAAAAAAAAAAAAAAACACCACAAAACAGTAAAGATCTACAACTAAAAATGCAATTTTTAAATTTTATTCATTAATACAGTCTTTCCTGTAGAGACGGCACACTTTTATTTTTCTGACATTGTTTCTTTAAAATCTTCACACCAGAATCACAAACACTAAATCTAATAAGTGTAATAAAGTGTAAACATAATACAATTAATTCTGACAAAATAAAAACAAGGTTGTTTAGATGTAAACATTTCCAGTTCTCAGAAAAAAAACAAAACAAATTCAATCCAAATCTCTTTCCAGACTTTATTGTTACAGGGTTCGATATCCGACCCACTATTTTCTGCTGGATATCAGAATTAAGAATGTGTAATATACGAATAAATGAATAGATAATTAATTAAATGCAGAATAAGTAAGCTGACAGACTTGTGAGTAAAATAAATAAATACATGGATGAATAACTTAAACATGAAAAACGTAAAAACATGAATGGATGAATAAGGATGTAGAGTTTGTTATCACAAAGAAATAAAGTAAAAAAAAAATTTCCTCACATGAATGAATGAATGTGTAAAGAGAAGGATTTTAAAGTCGCTGAACACAAATGAATGAACAAATTGATAAAGAAACACATGAATGCAGGATGGATGGATGGATGGATGAATGAATGAATGAATAACTGCCCTGAATGTTGTTTCCTGTACTAAGTACTGTGCACTTCAGCGTCTCCGTTTACTGCACAGCTGCTGCAGAGGAATAAATCTCTCCATCACTGATAACGCAGATAACAGCAACACGTTTCCCCACACAAAGGTCAGCACACTTTCATCCGTGTGGAAAAGAAGATGAACAGAAAGCTCCGATACGGAGGCAGAAGTTTTAGGGATGAGGGGAAAAAGATCATTTTACTGATATATAATCACAGAGAATGTTTATTTACTTGGGAAAATGAAAAAGAGGACATTTTTTTTTTAGGTCTCAAAAGACCAAATCGTGTGCAGTGTAACAGAACGGTTGTGTGTGTGTGTATATATATATATATATATAAATAAATAAATATAAAATGTGTGTGTGGGTGTGTTTGCATTATTTGCATAACTCCATGCATAAAAATGTTTTACAAATAATTAAAGTTCTGTTAAAATGTTTAAGGAATGAACATACAAAGCTTTTGAATTGTTCTGCACTTAATGTACATAAAGGTAAAAAAATTGTTTATTATTAAATATTTTATTCTGTGCGTATTAATAAGAATGATTCTGTGTAAATTGTGTGAATGTATACTGACTATACATTGATGCAGTAATTTAATATTACAAATGATGCGTAACTGTATAAACTGAACGTTACCTGTTAAAATTATTTTAATGTGTAATAATAATGTTTTTGTTAATAATAATAATAATGTGTTTCAGTATATATTCATATCCTGACTGAGTAGTGATGATGTTTTGTAGTGTATAAATGTTAACGCTGATATTCACCACAGAATAATGAGCATATTTGAGTTTGAGTACTTCACAGCGAGCTGCACCGTGATGAGAATGTTGTAATTGTTGAACATTTGTAATGTGAATGTTACAGTTGTGTGTACTGACCATGGCTCCGATTAAGTGAGCAGCCTCGGCTCCTCGGCTTCCTCCTCTCAGACAGCGCACTCTCAGCATGTTCCTGCTCGGGGGATTGTGGGTAATTCCTGCAGCATGCACGGCTGTGTGTATGGAGTAAAGTGCAGCGCCGAGCAGAGTGGTCTGTTATATAGCGCAGCGCTCGCATTCCTCACGCAACCTGACGCCCTGAGAAACCCCACACCCTGCACCAGCACATTCTTATCACCTGTCTCTCTCTCTCTCTCTCTCTCTCTCTCTCTCTCTCTCTCTCTCTCTGTTGCACTGTATCTGTATCTCTGTCTTACTGTCTCTGACTCTCTCTTTCTTATTATCTCTCTCTCTCTCTGCCTGTCTGTCTCTGTGTCCCACTGTATCTCTGGCTTACTGTCTCTGACTCTTATTATCTCTATCTCTGTTTTTTTCTGTCTCTTTCTCTATGTCTCTCTCTCTCTCTCTCTGTAGCACTGTATCTGTCTCTCTGACTTACTGACTCTGACTCTTATTATCTCTATCTGTTTTTTCTGTCTCTCTCTATGTCTGTCTCTCTCTCTCTCTCTGTAGCACTGTATCTGTCTCTCTGACTTACTGTCTCTGACTCTGTTTCTCTCTCAGTCCCTCTCTCTGTCTGAGTCTCTGTCTGTTTCTCTTTGTCTCTCTCTCTGTGTCTGTCTCTCTCTCTCTCTCTGTCTGTGTCCCACTGTATCTCTGGCTTACTGTCTCTGACTCTCTTATTATCTCTATCTCTGGTTTTTTTTGTCTCTTTCTCTCTCTCTCTCTCTTATGTTGCACTGCATCTGTCTCTCTGACTTACTGTCTCTGACTCTCTCTTTCTAATTATCTCTATTTCTGTCTCTCTTTCTCTCTCTGTCTGTTTCTCTCTGTTGCACTGTATTTATCTCTGATTTAGTGTCTCTGATCCTCTCTTTTTATTATGTGTATATATATATATTGCACTGTATATGTCACTCTGACTTATTGTCTCTTACTCTCTTATTATCTATCTGTTTTCTCTCTCTGTATGTTGCACTGCATCAGTCTCTCTGAGTTACTTTCTCTGACTCTTTCTTTTTATCTGTTTTTTCTGTCTCTTGGTCTTTCTGTCTTACAGTCTCTCTCTCTCTATCTCTCTCTTCCTCTGCCTTTCTGCCTCGGTCTCTTCTGTGTATCTCTCTCCCTATCTGTCTCTCACACTTTTTGTCTCTTGTTCTAAGTAATTTTTGTGTCTGTGTTGTCTGTATCTGTATCTGTTTGAGGTGTAACGCAGTGCCGTTATCCACGAAGGTTTTAGTTGTTGTTATTATTTTTATTTAATAAGAATGACACCATTAATCCCCGGAAACACTGTAAGACACTGTAAACCCCCCAGCAGTAGAAATGTTAGCAGTGTCAGCATGGTGCGTGAATTCTGGCTCTCACGGTTCCTCGTCCTCAGCTACATCACTCCAGTTCATAATCGCTCTCAACTAGAGATATGCGCAGGAATGCTTTTTTTAATCCCGCTCAATCAGTTATTTTTGCCCGCAAAATTTTCTAACAAATTTAGTTCCGTTTTCCAAAATATATATTTTTAAAAATAGTAGGCTCATTTAAACAACCAGGACCCTGACCAGGCAGTTACTAAGGATGACCAAATGAACGCTAGGCTAATTTAAACAACCAGGACCCTCACTAGGCAGGGTGATGGTGGATCTGGAGCCGAAGTAACAACAATGATGCAAAGTGAAAACAGTGTTTCTCTGTGTTCCCTAATGCTACATGTAACCATGGCAACAGTTTTGTTTGTTTGAAGCTGGTCATGTGCTGGTTTGGAAACACTGGGTAAGTATGAACAAAAAGGTCTACAGACGAGTTACCTGATTTATATATTGGTACGTTTTGAAAAATTAGGTTGGCAAAATCCTAATCCTACCGCTAACAGAATGCAGTAGCGATCGAATGCAGTCTGATGCTAGCTAACTACTTACTTAGCAATGCCTCATAACAACCCTGTGTTTCATAGTAGCAACACCTAGCATGTTTATTCTCATGAAGAACCCCTGAGGACCTCTTTCAGGTTCCAGTGATGATCTCAGTTCTGCATGTGAAGTTAACACTTATATTTAATACCTTATTTAAAGGGAAATTCCAGCCTAAAACTAGAATTTAATATATTTTTTGTGTCATGGTATGTAGTATTCTGTCACATGGTATTGTATTGCTTGGTATTTATTGTACAACAAGCCAGAATTTTGTTTTCTAAAATGTCACACCGTCCTATTGGGTGTCAGGATCAGAAACATATTCATAAATATATTTGTTTTTCTGCACACGATCAAATCGGACACCTTTCCAAGCCAGCAGAAGATGACTGAAGGAAGGATAACCTTGTTAGCATCACGCTAATCATGAAGCTATGCTAGTAATTTTGTTTGCAAACAATAAAGCAAACATTATGGAAATTTGGAAGTGTTCAGCCGGCACTATAAAAGAGATTTGAAAGCGGAGTTACTGGATCCTCCGCCGAAGAAAATGCTATACAGCGATTCGGTCTGTTTTTAGTACGAAATGAAGAGCTGAGAGAGTTTCAAGCATTCGTAACCTGACACTCGAGTAAACTCTGTTCCCCTCCCACCCAAATATCCACCATAACCATCGCAGATCTTTTAAATTTTGCGCTCATCTCTGAGATACGTAATCAGGAAGCGGTTTCCGCAGAATTCAAACTCACTACAGAGCCCACTGCGTCATCGCTGAAAAACACAAGTAGGCATGTTTACAACAGACGTGTGGATGGTTAAATTTTAGATTTTGACCCAAGCGTCTCTTTAAGTAGTTAACAATCATGCTAGCATTTATTTGTTTGTTTGTTTGTTTGTTTATTGGTTTGTTTAACAGCGACAGTGCACGTTAATAAACATTGCTGTAAATGTATCAGAGTTTGCCAAAGGCTATTTTTCATCTGTAGTCCCTGGAAAGAATGTTACAGAATCACTGTAACATTAAAGTTAACCTTTATTAAGCATATTAAATAGCAATAGAAAGCTAATTAGCTTTAACAAAGAGTTAGCTCTTATTATTATTGTTATTATTATTATTATTATTATTATTATTAACTGAGAGTGAGAGTACGTGTTGGTCTAGTGTCTGATGAAAGGTCTTTCTGGAGTGAGCGGGGGTGTAGTGATCTTTTTAAAATGGAGGGAAGGTTGAATTACATTTCTGTAAAATTAGCAAGGGGGTTACTACGCCTGGTGTGTGTGTGTGTGTGTGTGTGTGTGTGCGTGTAATAAAAAGTATTAGTGTGTTATATGAGCTGCTGCTCATAAACTGTACAGTCTCCGTATCACTTCACACACTTATCTGACTCTCACTGTAACCTTGAGAAGCTGAACGCTATTTTGTGTGTGTGTGTGTGTGTGTGTGTGAAAGGTCAGTTTAGTAAGGAGAGATCCAAATGAGGTTAGTATACGCTTGTGTGTGTACTGTATTGTACCACACTAGCGGTGCATTTGTGCATCCTACGCTGCTGTGCTGTGTGTGTGTGTGTGTGTGTAGTTAAGGTGTGTGTTTATGTAAACAGAGGTCAGCGGGTTTAAGCACATTTATCAATGTGATAAAGTCTGAGCTGTTAATCAGCTATTATCAAGAAATGCTGCAGTGACACAAACACACGCACACTGATAGCAAACCTGGCAACAGAAAGCCATTAAACCTAACTTCCTGCTAACGTTATGCTAACCTCAATCTAAAAGTAGGCTAAACAAACACAAATGTCCCACCAGCATTATGATAAGAACAGGCAACCTGTGTGCTAACCTTGACGCTAGGCTAAAACCAACCTAACAATAAAATCAGTCCAGATTCATGCCTCACACTAGCATTAGAGTAACCTGCTAATTGTAAACTGTGATACTGTTTGCTACTCTGCGTTTGTCATCATATCATTAAACTCAGCTCATGCTAACGTTAAGTCGAGCGTATGCTAACGTCACTCTAACGTGAAGCTGTGCTGTAGTTTACGCCGCACAGTGACAGTGTGAGAAGCTTGTGTTGGATTTCACCCCACAGATATTTTGAGGTGCAGCAGTTTGAACCCCCTGAACCTCTGCAGATAACAGCAGCTCCACGTCTCTTTGAGAGCATGTGAGCACTTCGTTATCGTGCTAATTTAGGAGACAGAGACGGAAAGTGAAATTAAAATCTGTTTCAGAGCTTTTTGTACGTATGTCTTAGTGTTATGGACACCAAAATGATCGTTTTGGAGATATTCTCATTTTAGTTTTATAGTTCATCACTTCCAGGAAAATGATTACATTTTTGATGACTCATCCTGTACCAGTCTTCTGTTTGTCCAATTAAACGCTCTCTAGAACATATATGCCCCACCCCCTGGGGGCGTAACTTGCTCTACAGTAGCGGCTCGTTAGCAGTAAACATGGCTGGTGCGTCTTCTTGCACACTATTCCATTTTCCAACTGAGTGTAAACACTTGGAGTTTATTTATTTGGAAGGGGGCGGAGTTTGTGTGACTTTTTTTTCAGTTTTCTGACTTTTTCTTCCTCAGACTGATGCAGAATTCCGTCTTTATACACCGTCTCCATCAGTATATCGTTTTATCTCCGACTCGGACGTGTCAGATGTCTCCCAGTGACGTCCCTGCGGCTCTCCGTCACCATCGACGACGCCAAAGCTCGACCTCGACTCAAAGACATACGGCGTAACACCAAAAACACACGGCGTCTCGTTAGAGTTACGTAGACATCGTCCTGGTTACAGTGGACAGGCGTAGGTGAAGGTGGTGGAGAGAGATCCTCCACAGGATGCTCTCCTTATAAACTCTTCACTGTTCTGCGTATTTAGTTAGCTCGCTAAGATACTGTCGGGTTTATGTGGATTGGGCGGGGGTGTGGCCTGGCCTGGCTTGTCTCTAATGCTATTAGTCAAGCACTTCAACACTTCATCAAGGAAATACGTCAACATACGGAGTCAAATCACGGCTCACGAGCCATTTGGACGTTAAAGGAGCTCTGACTCTCGACCGAGTCCACTTGGGGGTAAGGGGACGTTATTTCATGCTCTATCTAGTGCACTACATAAGGTATAGATCCCATTATTTTCTACCTAGTTGTGCACTTATTTAGGGAACATGGGGCTATTTGGACTTTTGGTCATGACACTTTTGTGTGTGTGTGTGTGTGTGTGTGTCACCAGAGGTGCAGAGTTCACACACACACACACACACACTGTGTTGATGAGTTTATCAGCAGCCTTTGGTTTGTTTGCTTCGCTATTTGTCTCTCTGTGCTGAGTCGGCACTAACACTCGCCTACTGACGTGCACTAAAGCACGTAAATACTGCACATGCTAATGTTATAACGTTACGCTACTGTTCACTCCTGCCTCCTAAACTCACTCCAGCCCGCACTAAAGTTTAGCCGTATGCTAACACTGTTACAAGTTATTCTAAGGTAAGGCCATGCTTAATGCTTAACACAAACCTAACATTTATATTACTGTAAAACAGATTTTATGCTAACGTTAGCCTGAGTTTTGTATTACGTTTACATTTTATTGTTGGGCAAAATGCTCTTATCCAAAGTAACTTACAAATGAGATGAGCAAACGAGGTGTAAGGGTCCAGTGAGAGCTTGGTGGGACTGGGATTAGACCTCACAACCTTCTGATGAGCAGTTCAGAGCCCTAACCGCTAAGTCATCGCTGTTTAATGCTAACCACACAACAGCGCTAAATCTCGAATTGTTTAGTCAAGCTAATGCTAATTAATGTATCTGCGAGCCAAGCTCTATAGCGGTTATTAGCCACACCTGCTCTGATTGGACGGTTCGTATCCACAAAGTCAAAATAATTAAATGTTTCTGTCATCATTTACATCCAATAATGAAATTAACACACACACACACACACACACACACTGAACTTCACCTATTTAAAAATCCACAGCTGGTGAACACCTCCTGCACCATGGGTCCTTTCCCTTTCCACACTTTCACTCTCAGTGTGTGTGTGTGATTGTGTGTGTGTGTGTATAGATATGCAGTTCTCAGTGGAATGTGAAGAACAGCTGTTACCCTCCCAGTGTGTGTGTGTGTGTGTGTGTGTGTGTGAGTGTGTGTTTGGCCCGAACACAGTTGACTCGTAAACGATGTTAACAGAAATTTTAAGCTCAGGTCACAACATTTATTAATTACACGTGCAGTAAATTTAATCATATTCACACACGTTAGCGTTACTGGTGTATCTGGGTCAGGTTCAGGGTGTGTTCGGCTCACTGGGTCGAGCTGATCTGTAATGTTTAGGGTGGGGCGTGTCTGTGGCACCAGTATTAACATCCATCTCAGGTGATCGGATCAGCGCAGGTGTGAACAGGGTCAAATCCATCTTGAGGTATGATCACTCAGACGGCGTGTGGAGATGTGACGTTTGCAGTGTGAGCACTAACGTGTCCTTGGCCACCTAGTCATCAGGGTTGCCAGGTTCGTAGTTTTCCACTAATTTTGAACTCCCCAGCACAAACTCCACTGGATCTGCTCTATCAAAATATTAGTGTCAGTAAATTAGTGAATTCCTCACAATATCAGCACCAGTTATTTAATGGAATTGTGTTATTTTAATATTGTTTCATTAAGAAACATACAATACTTTGCAAAAGTCTTAGGCACATGTAAAGAAATGCTGTAGAGCAAAGACACCTTCAAAAATAATGAAATTAAATGTTTCTACATTAAATAAATCCTATAAAGAGCAGTAAACAGTAATAAATGAAAC
>CM075008.1:470399-481985 GCA_037576675.1 Pangasius sanitwongsei | reverse complement strand
TAGTTAAGCTAGTAGTTTTTGCTGTGGTATAGAAGCACTTAAAATAAGCTTTCAGTAATAAATGAAAAGCAAATTTTATTTATTTATTTTTTCCCGGTCCGAAAAATGATCTGATCCATGACTCAAAATTTGTAATATGATCCGAACCGTGAGTTTAGTGATCCGTTGCACCACTAGTGTTGAATAATGGTGTGTTATATCTACACGTGTTGAATCATGGCGTGTTATACCTACACGTGTTGAGTCATGCCGTGTTATACCTACACGTGTTGAGTCATGGCGTGTTATACCTACACGTGTTGAGTCATGGCGTGTTACAGCTACACGTGTTGAATCATGGCATGTTATACCTACACATGTTGAGTCATGGCGTGTTATACCTACATGTGTTGAGTCATGGCATGTTACATCTACACGTGTTGAATCATGGTGTGTTATATCTACACGTGTTGAGTCATGGCGTGTTTATCTACACGTCTTTAATCATGGTGTGTTTATCTACACATGTTGAGTCATGGCGTGTTACATCTACACGTGTTGAGTCATGGCGTGTTATATCTACAGGTGTTGAGTCATGGCGTGTAATATCTACCCGTGTTGAGTCATGGCGTGTTATACCTACTTGTGTTGAATCATGGTGTGTTATACCTACCCGTGTTGAGTCATGGCGTGTTACATCTACATGTGTTGAGTCATGGCGTGTTATACCTACACGTGTTGAGTCATGGCGTGTTATACCTACCCATGTTGAGTCATGGCGTGTTACAGCTACATGTGTTGAGTCATGGCGTGTTATATCTACACGTGTTGAGTCATGGCGTGTTATATCTACACGTGTTGAGTCATGGCGTTACTCATTACATGTTCTAGCTGTGTGTGTTGAGTCATGGCAGATTTAGGAATACTAGAAAACTGTTTTCATGCTTGTTATCTGCAGATTTACAGGAAGCGGTGGAGGAAGTACTTCCTGTATTAAAGGAACAGGAAGTGTGTGTCTTCCTGCTGGGTGAAAATTGTGAGAAGAATGGAATCATAAACCTCAGCGAGAAAATGAATGCTGCGAGCGATGAGCAACTACCGCGATCACTTCGATCCAAAATCACCATGAAGGCCCCTGCACTCTACATCTACACTTCAGGCACCACTGGTAGCACCCACACACACACACACACACACACACACACAAAGACACACTAGAGTTCAGAATACTAAAATTGTGCTAGCTAGCTAAATCTTTTATAAAGACAGTGGTGGAAACGAGACAGAACCATCAGGAGCATCATCATTTCCCCTCAGATGTGCAGTGCAGTACACACATGTGCCGTGTGTGTGTGTGTTTCAGGTCTTCCAAAAGCTGCTGTGATCAGCCACGAGAGGGTGTGGATGGCCTCCTTCCTACAGAGAATGTCTGGTGTCTGTTCTGATGATGTCATCTACGTGTACCTGCCCCTGTACCACAGCGCTGGCTTCCTCATGGGCCTGACTGGGGCAATAGAGCGGGGTACATCCCTCAGACACCCCACACACACACACACACACACACAAAAAAAAAACACTGTATTAAAATTATGATGATGTTCTTTTCTGTGTGTGTTATGGTGTGTGTGTGTGTGTGTATGTGTGTTCAGGAATCACAGTGGTGTTGAGGAGGAAGTTCTCAGTGTCTCAGTTCTGGAATGACTGCCGGAAGTACAATGTGACAGTGATCCAGTATATTGGAGAGATCATGCGCTACCTCTGTAACACACCCAAGGTAACACAACACAACATACACTACCTTAATACACACCCAAGTTAACATACTAACCCCTTCAGATATGTGTTTTCTCATGTAGACGGACAGCGATCGCATTCACAACGTGCGTCTTGCTCTCGGAAATGGTGTGCGTGCCGACACGTGGGCGGAGTTTCTGCAGCGATTTGGAGACGTGCGTATCTGCGAATGCTACGGAGCGACAGAAGGAAACGTTGGCTTTGTCAATTACGTCGGGAAAATCGGTGCCATCGGACGGGCGAATGTGATCCTAAAGGTTAGCAAGGAATTTAGCAACTACAACTATGACATTTAAGTAATAAATAAGCAATGGTGTGTATGGTCTTTTTAATCTTCTCATGCTGTTGCTGTGTGTAATTGTGTAGCGACTTTCACGGTTTGCTTTGATTAAATTCGACACTGAGATGGAAGAACCAGTACGAGACTCTCAAGGATTCTGTGTGGAGGTTTCTCCTGGTAAGTACTGTTAGAGCCAGACTTCCTAAAGAACCCTATAAGATTGAGAGTGGATAGTGGATTGAGACCACAGTGACCTTGTTTACCTACACAAAGGCTGAGAAAAAGAAGAAAAATGTGACTCCCTTCTCTAATGCTGATTTTTTTTTGGCAAGTTTCAGGTCTTTTGTGTGGTTTTTGAGTTGTACTTGTTCTGGAAACATTTCTGAAACCTGGCAACCCCGGTTAATAAAATTAGCTCTACTGTGTTTGTCTCGCACACAGAAAACACACCTTCTGTATAAAACACAGTTGGACAAAGCTATATCTAAAACGACTTAAAACAAGATGCTGAACTGTATACTGTATGTATGTATGTGATTCTCAACTGCCTACTAGAGGGTCGCTCTAAAGATTCACTAGATAGTAGCCTATAGCATAAGTCAAGTGTGATAGCCTCTTGCCTTCATTTTGCTTGAGGCTATGTCCTTATTAAGGTCATTCTGCACCAATAAATCTATGGTATATGGTGGTTGAGATTATAAAGAACAACCCGTCACCCTTACTTTTGCCTGGTGGATCTTTAAGATAAGATAAGTTATGATAAGATGAGATTCTTTATTGTTCAAGCACATGAACTTTTGTTTACCAGCAATCTGCCCAGCACGTAGTTTAGTTACAAATATAATACAATAATACGACATATATGCAATTTAGGAACAAGAAGAAAAAAAGGGAAAAATGTGTGTAAGTGTATATGTGTATTAATACAGTCTTAGTGCAGTTGTAAGGACAGATACAGTGTTAGGTACATTATATTAGACAGTATGAGGATAAGGTATTGTAATTATAGTAAATACAGTATTGATTTCTGTACTACTGCATTTACATGTTGTGCAATCTCTGAGTACACTTCTGTGCAAGATGATGGATTACTGCAAATATACATTGTGCAGTGTATAAATATTGAGAATGGTCAGGGAGTGTGGTGGTGGGGAGGCGTTGGTATGAAAGGAGGAACCAGATTGGCCAGATCATCTGGCAACAGCTCTGGGGAAGAAGCTGTTCCTCAGTCTTGCTATGCAGCTGTAAATGAACCTGTAGCATTTTGTTGATGGCAAGGGGACGAACAATCATTGTCCAAGCTGGAATGGGTCCCTGGCTTTCTGAAAGAAGAAGTGAAGTCTTTAAATGGTCTTAACATTTGAAACAGTTGACCATGGATCTCATTAAACTTTAGCAATAATCATACATACGCTCAGGCTCCTGACTGTAAAGCATGGTTAATCGTCAGCCGAGTGCTGTTTCATCGCTACAGATCATCAGATGTGGTGCAAAGACTCCTCATGTGCTTGTACACAGATCAAGAGCTCATCTTAAGTCATCCTGTAATTACATTTATACTGGAGTCTGTAATACCAATACTAATACTCTACTTATATAGAAGACATCATACTTTGTCTTCTTTCAGTGATACAAGTTATTATCGTGGTTAGCTCAGGTGGAATCATATTGGAAAGTTGGGATCCTGCCCTGTAAACTGGTCAAGATATCAACAGTCTTGTCATGTGGCATTCTTATAACAAGTCACATAAAGAAGATCCACATCTTTATGTCCCAGTGACACGGGTTGCCAGTAGGACTCTTGCTGGCATGGACTTGGCATTTTGCGTATACTATTAATGGAAACCCAGGTAGTTCAGTTGTATTAATGAGATAAATGTAAGTCGCTCTGGATAAGACAAATACCATAAATGTAAATGTCTTAGCTCAGTGTCCACATCTTGGACAGTGCTTCACTGATACAAAAGGTGTTTAACCGGATATCTGTTTGTCATCACCCTACACATTCTCCCATTTACACATAATCAGTAGAATATACCCCAGAATGTAATGAGATCAATGAAACTACCGGGATTACCTAAGAATCAAAGTGTCACTAAAAGTAAGTTAGCATCATTCCTTGTGACCTTGTTAGTATTCATTCATTCATTCACTGTGCTTTGCACCATCTCTAATGGTCAATAGAATGTTTTCTGTAGAGTGCTATTGGTTATTTATAGTTTAAATTGAATGAAAGTTGTTAATGTAATTATGCTGCAATGAATACCAGATAATCATTGGAGTTGTCATTTGCAAGACAGGATTTGCAAGACTCCTGAAGGACATTACACCACATCATGACACTGTTGGATGTGGCAGGTTGCATGTTGGAATCTTGATCTGTGCTAACACTGAAGAGGCTGATATTTTGATCATGGTGGATTTCACTGAGGAGGCTAGTAGGCTAAAATCTATGGGGTCAAAATGCCTGGTACCAAACCAACAGCTCCTGTTCACCATCATTATATAGACCTATTGGATTTGGACCCTTAGAGTTGGTTAGTCCTCCAGGTATCCACTGTGCTTTGCACCACCTCTGGTGTCCATTGGACTTCACAACACCACATTCGTAACTAGCATTTTTAATGAATTTAAAAGACATTTAAAAACTTGCCTATGCAAGTTGTTCATTCTGTTCATCATGTCCTAGCAAAGACTAATGAAATGTAGCAAAGTTTTATACCTTCTGTGCTATGTGGTTATGCTAATACAGAAGACATATCATAGTTATTTAAAACCACAAAGCAGCCAGCAGTAGTCATATGTGTGTGATAGTGTGCGTGTGTATCTGTGCAGGAGAGACAGGACTGCTGGTGGCTAAGATCACTAAAGTGGCTCCCTTTAGTGGCTATGCTAACAACAAGCACCAAACAGACAAAAAGAAGCTGAGGAACGTGTTTGAACAGGGAGACATGTACTTTAACACTGGAGACCTCATGAAAGTTGACCAGGATGGCTTCCTGTACTTCCAGGACCGCATTGGAGACACGTTCAGGTGCTCGTCCACCAAACAAACCAAGCTTGTTTAGGATACATCTTAAAGTGCCGTGTGTATTTATAGCTGTTTACTGTGTGGCAGGTGGAAGGGCGAGAATGTTGCTACCACTGAAGTGGCTGATATTTTGATTATGGTGGATTTCATAGAGGAGGCTAATGTCTATGGAGTCAAAGTGCCAGGTATGAAATCAACATCTTGCATAAAATTCCCATTCATCGCCAATTAGCATTAGGTAGGTTTAAGGGATTTGGTTTTTGGAGATGATGAAAGTTCTAGTTCTTTGGTTATAAGCAGGCTTGTTGAGAAACATGTGATTACAGACAGAAGTCCTTCATCTATTATGCAAGCAAAGTGTTTCTGAAGTGACAATCTTACGAAGTAGGGTAGGAACAGTTAACAATTTAGAAGGTTTATTGTCTGGTAGTTTATGAGATTATTGTTTTACGAGAGTATGTGGCCTTCACTGAGACTCAAGTGTGTGTGCATGTAAGGTCATGAGGGCAGAATTGGAATGGCTGCTATCACGCTGAAGGAGGGACGGGGCTTCGACAGCTCTGTAGCATACAAGCACATTGAGAGCTACCTGCCCACGTACGCCAGGCCACGTTTCATTAGGATACAGGTAACACTATCACATGTTGCTCAACCACTTCATCACTGAATCACACCAAAACATTTCAACACAACCATCATTATGTGCTGGATGCTATTAATTTTTGAAAATTTCATAAGATTTACTTTATCCTTGTAATGTGATTTACTTTAATCTCTTCATGAAAAAGTGTTGAAACTAATTCAATGTTTATCTCTATTTGCTGGTCAGTTTTTTTTTTGAACATAAATGAACATCTGTTGTGACTTTTTGAGGTTCAGCATGCATGCATGTGACGTTCCTCAGCTCAGCTTCAAACACAGCTTGACAAACAATGAGCTAATGTAGCAGATCTTATCAGATGGTGCTACAATAAACTCTTTTATACCACAACACTGTTGAATTCTGCATTCTGATTGGTCAGAAGGTGTCAGCAGCTCTGACAGTAGTGGAGGTTTATATTAATGCGCGCGTTCTGATACGTTATCGTTTCTATAGTAACAGCTCATTCACAGGGACGTATATGGCTCAACCTCAGGGTGGTAACAGTAACTTGGTGTTTCTCTGCTCTCCTGCAGGAGATGCTGGACACCACAGGCACCTACAAACAGATAAAGATGAAACTGTCCGAGGAGGGATTCAATCCCAAAGCCGTCCAGGATAAGCTGTACTTCCTGGATGACAAGAAGAAAACCTACGTCCCCATGACGGAGGACATTTTTAACTCCATAAGCAATGGACATTTGAGATTATAACACACACACACACACACACACCTCAATCAAATGCCTTAAAACAGAGATGTTTATTATTCAAACATAGGACATAATTACATGTATAATTAGTATTTTACCATTAAAATTTGAGATTATATACAAAAAACAGGAAGAAGGCAATAATGTAGCTAAATCTCTGTAATACCAAAAAACACATTATAGTTATTTTTGTATTCTTTGTTTTATAATTTAGTTAATTACGTAAGGACGCTGAAGCTACTGTCAGTAAGTAAAGTTTAAATAAAGAACTGATGGAAAAAATGTGATTTGTGTAAAGATTTGAAATAGCGTGTGTTAAAGTCTTAATGGGGACAGGATCCTGTTTACACACCAACCTCATGGGGACTAAAGATGTTACCGGGACAAATGTCCTGGTCAGGAAAAGCTGCACCAGCTGCACAAGCAGGCAGTCTTTAATGCTAAATAGTTTGTAGATGACACTGATTTTGGTTACACCAACCAAACAAATACATTTACGCGTAACTTAGACCAGTCTTTATTCCGCATGTATGTGTAAAAACCCTTTACCTATGACTTGCTAATTAGTGCTACACGCAAAAGTATTAAAAAAAAAAAACACCCACAAAATTAATTTTCCAACAGAAATATGAAAATTAGTGAATGTCGAAGCACAACAGCATCATCATAAAATGAAACATCTACATTTTTTTCTTGTTTGTGATGTTGGCAGCCCTGAAATGGTCACCATGGAAACATGGACGTGTAACGTACCCCTGAAGACGTAAAGGGGAAGATTTTTAGTTACGTGAGAAAGAACGTATCAGCCTGAAAACTGTAAAATATAAAATCTTATCTCCCATCTCTGATCTATACGTTTGTTCAGGGCAAATATGTCAAATGCCATTGCAATTTATTTATAATGGTTGCCATAACAACACTTAGCTATTTTGCATTACCTGCCCCTAGTTAAATGTAAATTGTACAGGCTATGTAGGTGCTGGTGCAACTGACACAAAAGGAAATCTATTAAAGAAGTCTAAGTAGGAAAAGAAGTAAGTAGTGTGTGTGTGTGTGTGTGTGTGTGTTATTTGGTGGGCAGAGGGCCGGGTGAGTGTGTGTGTGAGTGTGAGTGTGTGAAGCAGTTGAAGCAGTTAGCCTTGCTGAAAGGCCAGTAAAGCTGCTGAATGGCGCACTGAGCCCAAACCTGTGGTAAACTCGGCACACTGTGGAACTTCATCAGACGCTTCTGCGTCATTCTCCGCCCCTCAGGGCTCTCTGGAATCTTCGCCAACACTCCGAGGGGCGGAGCCTCCTTCAGAGCATGGGCGGGGTCAGGTCTGGTTGGTGGGAGCTCGGCACTGCAGCTCATCGAGCGAATGGCACGCCTCTGATTCTGACGCACCAGATGCTTGTCGATCATGGACGGCTCATCCTGCGTCTCCACTTCCTGTTCCTGCCACAGGGTTTCTTCTTCGGTCTCGCCGTCCAGTGAGAGCGCGTGGGGGCGGGGCCAGCGGCCTGGCTGCAGGATCTCATTGGCTGTGCGCTGGATGATGTTCCAGTCGCGGTGGATGTCTTCAGGACGTGTGTACTGCGACGTCACGGTGAAGCGGATGATGAGCTTGGAGCCGACGGCGGCCGGAATCAGAAACATGCTGCCGGAGTGTGTTAACCTGCGCAAGAGCTCCTGTGTAAGAGCGTTTCCTCCCTACACACACACACACACACACACACACACACACAATAAACATGCATTAATGTTACACCGATGATCCAATATAACTATTTTTTCATAGTGCACCCTCTAGTGGGCAAATTTCAATTTGCTTTTACAATGAGAATACATACACTGTTGCTAGGCAACTGGGAAAATATACACCAAGCTAATGACTGAGGCTAATAATTCAGCTAGCTAGCACCTAGCTGTAAAGACAGAGACTGGAAATGGGACAGAACCATCCTAAACATCAATATTTACCTCAGATGTGTTGGTAAATTACCAAAAAAAGTCTGTATGACTAAAATTACACTTTAATCGCACTTAATATGGGTTGCTAGCTAGTGTCAGGCCCATAAATCTTTTATATGGACAATTTAACGATGCAGAAATGAAAAAGAACCATCAGGAATGTCAACATTTACTTTGGTTGTGTTGGTAAATTTCCAAGTAAAACATCTGTAAGAATAAATTTATACTAATTGCACTTAGCATCAAACACTAGCTAGTATTTAGCTACTTAGCCTTGTCCTAAGTGTTTGATATGGACAGTGTAAAGACACAGTGATGTTAGAAACAAAACAGAAACATCAGGAACTTCAATTTTTACCTTATACGTGTTGGTGAATTACTAAAAAAAAGATTCAGAATGACTAAATTACACTGTATTTATACTTAGCATCAAGCGCTAATGGCTAATTTCCACAAATCGCATCATACAGTGAAACTTTAACTCAGAAAATTTGGAGTCTTTTGAGGTGAATGTGTTTAGACATGCAGTTTGCACAACGCTAAACTGAAAACCAAATGTTTCCTGTAATTCCTTCACAGAATGTTCTTGTGTGTGTGTGTGTGTTTGTGTGTGTGTGTGTGTGTGTTTGTGTGTGTGTGTGTGTGTTTGTGTGTGTGTGTGTGTGTGTGTGTGCATGTCCTTTCTGAACAAACTGACGTCATCCAGTGTTATATTTCACCGTATTCGAAAGTTGAATGTAATCATTAACAGCAACTCGAGCAATTTATGTCGAACGCAATAAAGACCCACCCACAAAGACACACAACCTTACCCCTCAAATCTGAAAACACACACACACACACACACACACACAGTAAACATGGTTCAAATTGCACATGAAGAAATCACACACACCCAGTATGTCTGTGTATCGCATTACTACTCATATTATTGGTGGTTATTGTAGTGTGTGTGTGTGTGTGTGTGTTTCACATCACCCTGTGGGATGTTTTTTTAATGAATTAATTTTACTTTCTGCTAATTTATTGAAATAAATAGCATTTCGTTGTTCTGTTGAATTCTGGACTCTGATTGGTCAAAAGGTGTTGATTAGTTTTCTATAGCAGCAGCTCTGACAGTAGCGCAGGTTTATATTAATGCTCTCGTTCCAATACGTTATCGTTTCCATAGTAACAACTCATTCACAGGGACGTGTACAGCGGACGCTCCACTAATGAAGTTTTCTTAAAGTAAGGAGATGTTTGTGTAACATTTAAGGAAGGAGTCTCCAGTGTCAGCGCTTTGTAACAGTCAGAGGTGAAGCTGTAACTTTTTTTAAGTTTTCTGACGTCTTCAGGACAGAGGAGTTTACGCTTCTTTGCGGTTTCTCGGTAACATGCGGAACAAGCTGCGTTTTTGTCTTATTAACTTGAAGAGAGAGAATAAAGAGCGGCTGGTGAGGGAACGACTGTTTATAGCTGCTATAACGTAAGCGACAACAGGAACTCACTTGCTTCATGAACATAAAATGTAGCTGCAAACAGATATAAAGTATGATGTGACATGTCGTTCTTTAATAATTGATAAATTTCGGGACGTGCTGCTATAGGAAATTAATCAACGTCAGGGTGGTAGCAGTAACGCCGAACCACGTTGTGTTTTATTCTTTAAAAGAACGTTGAATTATTTCGCTCTGTCTCTAATATGATCCTCGTGCTCTTACTCGGTGTGCTTAGAAGTTCCCACTTTCCTTCGTACTTTAGTTAACAATTATTAGCCTGTGTGTCTGATTATACAACACACACACACACACACGCAGAGGTCAAGGACTGGGTTTATAGACTGATTTTGAGATTGCGAGGTGAACGGACTCTCATCTCCTCAAATACTGACTTCCACACAATGACAATAAAACTGTATCACTGCACAAATGTGTCCAATTAGTGTTTTATTGTGTTGTGTGTAAGATTTTTTTTTGTTTTGTTCTGTGCAATTGATGTGTTGTGTAACGTTGTGTACTCACAGTCATGCTAAACACTACCAGTCCCAGGTGTCTCTCTGCTGGAATGTGGAAGTTTGAGTCGCTCCTCACCAGAGACTCGAACAGTTTGGCCATCTCGATCCCCTACGCGGAGAAAACAACACAATAACACTAAACACAACACTAAACACAACACTAAACACAACAAAACATTCATGGAGTAAAGTGTTATTAAGCGTGTGGTTGTGTATAAGTGTGTAAAATGCGGTGGAGCTCGGAATAAAAGAATTTAAGAATTCCCAGGGAAGAGTCTAAAAGTTTATATATTCCACTATTCCTATTAAGCAGCTAATCTTAGATGTTAGCTGCTAATGATTGCCAGCAAGCTAATCTTAGCATAGCTTAACTAGCTCGATCATTAGCTAATTAGCGAGTGTTTAACATCATTGTTGGAAACTAGCTATCTGAGAACATTTTTAAAATCTGTTTAACAAATAAAAAACGTTTTTTTTCTTGTTTGACCGCTCTGAAAGCGTCAGATGCTCCAGCTTTGACCTAATTTGCATAAAATATTTTTTCAAAATATTCTTTTCTTTGTTTTGGAATAGCGAGGTGTAAGATATGCCTTTACAAACATATTCAAAATTACAGGTTACGGGTTTTGTTATTTAGATTTCTGATTATTTTAAACTATCAAAACCATAAGCTGTAATTTTTAATTTGTTTGTAAAGGCATATTTTACACCTCGCTATTCCAAAACAAAGAAAAAAAAACATTAGACAAAAGGTGAAATGCATTAAATAAGGTACAGAAAAATTATTTTATTTACTGTGACATGTATATAATAATATAAAATATCCTAAATTTATACTAAAACACTTTTTTCCAGCTTCTAAACTCCAGATAATGTGCTACAGCCCCATCTGCTGGACACACACTGAACTGCGTTACATTGGTTTGATCCAGTTTGCTAATTATTTTATACCTTAATTCATTGATCAAAAAACTAATTGGGTAAAAGTGATGATGATGATGATGAGGATGATGAAGATGATGATGAAGATCTTACATGTCGGATGTGAGCCTGAAGGTTCTTCAGGCCGAAGGAGCGAAGAACAAACCACAACTTTAACGAGCGGAAACGGCGACTCAGAGGAATCTGCCAGTGCTGGAGAGAGAGAGAGAATTTAATATGAAAACATGTGTGTGTATGTGTGTGTGTGCGTATATGTGTGT
>CM075008.1:452899-467899 GCA_037576675.1 Pangasius sanitwongsei | reverse complement strand
TACACACAGAAGCACACACACACACACACAGACGCCCATACACACAAACACACAGACGCACACACACACACATACATACACACACACAGACGCACACACGCACACACACATACACACAGATGCACACACAGAGACACACACACATTGTGTTAGCAATCTGGAGTTTAATTTAACATATATGTAGGTAATGAATCAGAATACATAGTAGCACACACACACACACACACACTCTTTCTCTCTCTCTCACACACACACACACACACACACACACCAAAGACACACACACACACTCATACACTCTCGCACACACACACACTCACACACACTCTCTCTCTCTCACACACACACACGCACACACATTCACACACGCACACCATAAACAGACACACACACACACACACACACTCATACACTCTTGCACACACACACTCTCACACACACACTCACACACACTCTCTCTCTCACACACACACACACACTCTCTCTCTCTCACACACACACGCACACACACTCACACACACACACGCACACCATAAACAGACACACACACTCATACACTCTTGCACACACACACGCACCATAAACACACACACTCACACACACACACTCACACCATAAACACACACACTCACTCACATACTTGCACACACACACTCACACTCTCTCACACACAACACACTCACACACAGACACACACACTCTCTCACACACACGCACACACACACACAGACACACTCTCTCTCTCTCTCTCTCTCTCTCTCTCACACACACTCTCTCGCACACACACACAGACACACGCACACAGTAAAAAGGCTAACTTAAGGTAAACTTACAGATGGGTCCCAGCTCCTCCAAACAGTCAAAGGAACACACACCTGTAGAACCCAGCGTAGCACACAGCTACACACACACACACACACACACACATTACATTACTTCAGTTAACTAGCCACCGCTGTATAATGTACATTATGTTACTTAGCTAGTCACACATTTTGCTAGCTAACTAGGAGTACGTTGTGTAATATATTTTACGCTAGCTAGCCAGGAGAACTCTGTATCATGTGTATTTAATCATAGCTACCAAATGTGTTTTTGTGAGTTAGCTAGCGCTGAGCTACGTGGTTACCATGACAGGCACTAAGCCCCGCCTCCTGTCCTCCTGAATGGCTCTCTGTAGAGTTTCTCCACGCAGCGAGAACTTTTCATCCGTCTCCAGAAACCTGATCTTCACCAGAGAGATCAACCCGGCTTTCTCTACCGAGGAGTGAGCCTTCACACACACACACACACACACACACAGACTTATTTTACGTGATTTTATCCTTTAATTATGCGCATATTAATGATTTGGAGTGGGTGTGGTGTGAGCACCTGGTCTGAGGCGTAGGCGATGAGTGTGGAGTTCAGCGTGGACTCGTCGGTGTCGGTGTGTGTGTCTGTGGGAGAGTTTCTGCTCTTCATCTGCAGGATTTTATCTTTACGGGAAGCAAGCAGGGCAACGAGTGTGCACTCACTCACCGTACTCTTCACACACACACACACACACACACACGCACAAAGTACACTTAACACTGATACACTACTCAACACTGGTGTTTATTGTGATTATTGTGTGTGTGTGTTTATTGTGATTATTGTGTGTGTGTGTGTTTATTGTGATTATACTGTGTGTGTTTATTGTGATTATTGTGTGTGTGTGTGTGTGTTTATTGTGATTAGTGTGTGTGTGTGTGTGTGTGTTTATTGTGATTACTGTGTGTGTGTGTGTGTGTGTTTATTGTGATTATACTGTGTGTGTTTATTGTGATTATTGTGTGTGTGTGTGTGTTTATTGTGATTAGTGTGTGTGTGTTTATTGTGATTATACTGTGTGTGTTTATTGTGATTATTGTGTGTGTGTGTGTGTTTATTGTGATTAGTGTGTGTGTGTGTTTATTGTGATTATACTGTGTGTGTTTATTGTGATTATTGTGTGTGTGTGTTTATTGTGATTATACTGTGTGTGTTTATTGTGTGTGTGTTTGTGTTTACTGTGTGTTTATTGTGTGTGTGTGTTTATTGTGATTAGTGTGTGTGTTCATTTATTGTGTGTGCGTGTGTTTATTGTGATTAGTTTGTGTGTGTTTATTGCGAGTGTGTTTATTGTGATTAGTGTGTGTGTGTTTGTGTTTAGTGTGTGTGTGTTTATTGTGTGTGTTTATTGTGATTATTCTGTGTGCTTATTGTGTGTGTTTAGTGTGTGTGTGTTTATTGTGATTAGTGTGTGTTTGTTTGTTGTGTGTCTGTGTATTCATTGTGTGTGTGTGTGTGTGTGTGTGTATACCTGCAATATTCCCCCTCCTCGGCTCTCTGGGTGATGGTGAAGGAAATGATCTGGCAACCCGAGTGCTGTACACAGCCAGTCCATCACACACATCTCCAACTCTGTACAAGCAGGACTCGATGCCTATAACACACACACACACACACACAATAATCACAATAAACACACACACACACATACAGGTGTAATTATTTTATTCTAAACATTTGATTAATAAGTCAGTACACAGGAGAGACTCAGAGTTAGTTATTAGACTAAGATTTGTGTACAGGTGTGTAGTGATCCCCAGGTGTGTGTACAGGTGTGTAGTGATCCCCAGGTGTGTGTGTACAGGTGTGTAGTGATCCCCAGGTGTGTGTGTACAGGCACGTAGTGATACCCAGGTGCGTAGTGATACCCAGGTGTGTGTACAGGTGTGTAGTGATACCCAGGTATGTAATGACACCCAGGTGTGTGTTCAGGTGTCTAATGAAACTCAGATGTGTAGTGATACTCATGTGTGTGTAATGATACTCATGTGTGTGCATACTGGTGTGTATTTGTGTGTGTGTGTACAGGTGTGTGTGTGTGTATATGTGTGTGTTTGTGTACAGGTGTGTGTGTTCAGGTGTGTGTATGTTACCCAGGTGAAGCCGAGGCAGTTGATGGCGTCGGCCAGCATGTCTCCCAGCAGCGATGGCCATGAGGTCAGAGCAGGAAAATATGCATGCATGTGGGGACTCTGCCAGTGGACAACCTACACACACACACACACACACACACACCTGTGAACCTCTGCAGAACAGAGAAAACGGAGAAAGCGGATGGAGGGATGAGTGAGAGATGAGTGAGAGATGAATGAGGGATGAGTGAGAGATGAATGAGGGATGAGTGAGAGATGAGTGATGGATGACTGAAGGATGAGAGGGATGAGTGAGGGCTGAGTGAGAGATGAGTGAGGGATGAGTGAGGGATGAATGAGGGATGAGTGAGAGATGAATGAGGGATGAGTGAGAGATGAGTGATGGATGAGTGAGGGATGAATGAGGGATGAGTGAGAGATGAATGAGGGATGAGTGAGAGATGAGTGATGGATGACTGGAGGATGAGAGGGATGAGTGAAGGATGAGTGAGGGATGAATGAGGGATGAGTGAGAGATGAGTGATGGATGACTGAAGGATGAGTGAGAGATGAGTGAGACATGAGTGAGGGCTGAGTGAGGGATGAGTGAGGGATGAGTGCACTGACCCCAGGCATGATGATGTTCTCCACGTCCTGCATGATGGCGTCCCACGGCTCCGGCTCATGAGGAGCTTTATCAGGCAGCTGAGCCTTCATGAATCCGGGCTGAACATCCGGGAGAACACGCCTCTGTCTGATCTCCATCAGGTACTGACAGATATAATCCACCATCTCCTTCCCTAACACACACACACACACACACACACTCACCTGTTCGTCACAACCTTCCAGTACGTGACTCAGTAACACTGCGGCGTCTGTGACGTGACTCTTACAGAACAGTGTTTATTTACGTTTATTTACGATAGAACAGAAAATTATTTTTAAACTAATTATTTTAGCAGGAGAAAGTAACAAATAATTTAAAGATATAAAATTACTTTCATCTTAATTACATTTAAAGCTGATTTCATTTACATCTTACCTTTTATCTACAGTCTTTACACCGAACTGCACCACCATCTTACACTCTTACGCTCTATCTATCTATCTATCTATCTATCTATCTATCTATCTATCTATCTATCTATCTATCTATCGGTCTGTCTGTCTGATCTATCTATCTATCTATCTATCTATCTATCTATCTATCGGTCTGTCTGTCTGATCTATCTATCTATCTATCTATCTATTAAGTATAATGGCTATTCATATATTTTAAGTACAAAAATGTTTTAATACAATTATTTTAAAATAAGATATAAAATACACAAAAGATATAATAAGTTATTACATTTATTATTGTTATTTGTTTTTTGTAAAGATTATGAAATACTAAGATTTTCACGTTTGCTAATTATTTTAAATGTAAAACATCACAGAAACTTAGATACAGATTAAACACGGTTATAGTTATTAAAATATTTTAAATAAAACTCTAAATCTGTATTCTTATTATTCTTATTATTATTCTTATTATTATTATGATTATTATGATTATGATTATCAAGTTAGTATCATAACAATTATTTAATTAATATATTAAATGTATATATTTATATATTTTTTTCATTATATTTATTATAGATATACAACCATACAATTTTTATAGCTATTTTAAAATAATTAAATTATTCTTTCAGGAGTCTTTGTAAACAAGAAATTAGTTTAAATTTATTTTTTTTTTAACTACAATTAATGTTTAATGTTATGTTTTTTTGCTTAAAGTGTTACCTCTGCGTGTGTATTCCTCCGCCTGCATAATCCCTCGCTCTTTCAGTGTCTGGATGAATTGCTGGATGTGTGTACGAGAGTGTGTGTGAGAACGTTATATATAGTGACCCCAGACCACTTCACACACACACACACACACACACACACACAAAAGCCTGTTGGTGACGTGAAGCCACGTTTATTCTGTGATCCATCTGTTTGATGAGGATGATGAGGTTTCTTTCCCTTAAACAGAAGAAGAATACGCTGTGTTTGACGACACACACCGCGGTGAACGAGGTACACACCCTGTGGGAAAACATCATGTGTGCAGGACGACGTATGAAAAAAAAAAAAATGCTGAAATTTTCCCCAAACGCATCCGAAATTTCCCTTTAACGCAGGAGAGACGTCGGCGTTACCCACAATGCCGCTGGGCCTGCGTCAGATCGCTGTTCCTTCTTTAACACTCGTATGCGTGTTCGTCGAGCGCCAGGCGTCGTTGCCATGGTTACATTTAGCACACTTGTATAACATAACCTGACAGGTAGCATGCTTTACTTCCTAACTAGTGCTAGTTAACAAGGTAGCTAACTGTGTCAGTCGCTAACTTTATTTAAAAAAGTCAAAGTTCTGGGAAAACTGTTGCCTGGAAATCAGAAAATATGGACGATAAAAGACTTCTTGCTAATATTTTACTGTACATTGTAAAGAGAATACGGTTTGTTCAACGAATTTCGATTCATTCGCTGTTTTTCTCCACATGTAGCATCGAATCTAGAAATCAGTTTGCGAGATATGATTACACAATAGACCAGCTAGCTAGCTAATCTAATCACCAAGCTAACAAGCTAGCTACATTCAGACGTAATCTGATAAACATATTTGGACATGATGAGCACTTAATTAAATAAAAATTATTGTAAATATCGTTAGGTTCGGTTAGCTGAACATGGACAGTGTTTTAAAAATAAACCTTTCTTGCGTCTCTGTGTTTACGTCAGATTACACGATGGACAGCTGGATGCTAACAGCTTTGCTACGGAATTGTCTGCGATCTCTTCAGACAAAATGGCGGATGACGCTGTTGTTGTGTGTAAACAGGAGCAAAACATTACACAATTCCCAAGACCTTTAACATTGCCTTCATCTGTTTACGACACTTTATTGCTAGCCTGTTTATCATGCTAGCTACTTCGCTATCATGCTAGTTTGGCACGCTAGCTTCCTGATGAGTTAACCGAGGCTATACGGTGAAAATATGTTTTCCTAATCGAATTCATTCTCCGCACGTGATTTTATTGCAGCATTTACAGTAAAAACCAGTCGCTTCTGCAAACTGTACTTTAATGTTGTGTGTAAAGTTTGTGGGTTAAAGGTCAGAGGTTAAATGTCAGGGATTAGAGCGCGGTGGTCATGATGTTGGGGTTAAATATCAGGATTTAGAGTTTAGGGTTTCAGAAATGTGGAGTTTGGGGTTGGGGTTGTCATGGCAACAACGTAAAACACCTAACATTGTCCACTGCTAAGCACAACACATCGTTACGCATATTAATAATCATGCACTCTTAATAATTCGCATTTATATTAATTAATTAATATAATTAAATTAATTAATTAAAAATTAATTTTAAAAAATGGATGATCAATCGTCACAGGGTTAAATGTAAGGGATTAGTGTTAAAGTTTAGGATGTGAAGTTTATGAAAGTGTTTTAGATCAAAGGTCACACCAAGAGTTAATATTTTTACAGTCTTAAAGTCTTTAAATAGTTTAAAGTCTGGGTTTAGGGTTTGGGTTTAAGAAATCTGGGGTTAGAGTTTACGGAGTTTCAGGATTTAGCTGTTAGGAGTTTTAGGGTCAGGGCTGGAGCTCATAGTCCAGAGAAGGAGTCTGAGATTTTAGAGTTAAAAAGAGATTAGTGTTGGGGTTTAGTGCTAGTCATCATGCTAACTAGTTAGCATTTTCATGCATAGTATACACACATATGGACAGTCAGGCTTTTTTTTTTTTTCTTTGAAAAATATAAGAAGTAAATCACCTTCAATTTACTGTAATTTAACACAAAGCATTGTGTAACACAAATCATTGATTTCTGTCACTCGGTAAACTATACATATATAGTATATATAGTATATAGTATATATATATAAGTGCCAGACTCTTCTGCTGGGAAACCTCGGGTCCTTGCATTCATGTGGATGTTACTTTAAAACATACCACCTGCCTAAACATTGCTGCAGACCGAGTTACACCCCTTCATGGCAACGGTGTTCCCTAATGGAAGTGGTCTCTTTCAGCAGGATGATGCTCCCTGCCTCACTGCAGAAACTGTTCAGGAACGGTTTGAGGAACATGACAAAGAGTTCAAGGTGTTGACTTGGCCTCCAAATTCCCCAGATCTCAATCCGATCGAGCATCTGTGGGACGTGCTGGACAAACAAGTCCGATCCATGGAGGCCCCACCTCACAACTTACAGGACTTAAAGGATCTGCTGCTAACGTCTTGGTGCCAGAAACCACACACACCTTCAGAGGTCTTGTGGAGTCCAGGCCTCGACGGTCAGAGCTGCTTTAACAGCACAAGGAGGATCTACACAATATTAGGCAGGTGGATTTAACGTTATGGCTGATCGGTGTTTATATAAATGACATTTAGAAAAAAGTCAGTTCACACAGTGTACAGTTTTAAGTAATGATGTTTTTTGACACGAGATTAAAAAGATGCGTTTGTGTATCAGTTTATTTGCGTGTTGACGGAATGAAAACGTTTTCTGCTCCATTATTGAACTATTGATCCTGGATGACCTGCTTTATTTTCATATATGTTAAAACCTGGTCTGAAGATTGTTAGCAGTATAGCGACTTATGACGGTATCATGTGATCAGGTTAACGATATGATTTCACAGTTTGAAGGAAATGGAGCGTGCAAAATTGTTTTGGTTACGCAGACATGAAACATGGTCTAGCGTGTACCGGGGTTCTTCTGAGGTCTGAGGAGAAGTGAACGAGACAGTAAATGAAACACAGCCATGGAGAGAGTGAAACATACACTCGCTACAGCATCGTTTATTCCACACAATCCACGTTATCACATTCGATTCAGAAACAAAGTCAACATTTACATAATCACGGAAAAAAAAAAACACACACACACACAAGGGTGCCCTATCACTTAATCCCTTAATCTCTACAGCCGCCATGCCCCATTAAGAGTACTCTGTACGCAGGGATTGGACGCTAACATACTGCAATGCATTGTGGGATTTCACAAGTGCACTAAATATTAATGCTTTGTCTCCCAAATTAAGTGCACTAGGTAGTGAACAGGGCACAGGGTTCTGATTGATGCTTGGATGATGTTGTGGGTTGGTACACAAATATGTCTTTTAAAAATGCAACAAAAACTTTAGTGTGTGTGAGAAAGAGTCTCTTAGCAATCAGGTGTGTGTGTGTGTGTGTGTGTGTGTGTGTGTGTGGGGGCATGTGTCGATATGAAACTAGACTTACTATACATGATGATATACACTTAAAAATAAATGCATGAATTAGGGTATTGTCTTAAATAATGCCAAAATAGGGACCCTTACAAGGCAGCTGCTTTCTGAATGGGACATGCAGGGAATGCTGCCTACTTAGGGAGCCTACATAGTGGACAGGATGACATTTTGAAGTGCTCCTGATGAGAGTATTATCCTGGTGTGTTGAGAAACCAGTTATGACACAGGCACATGCCTTTTGTATGTCTGTGTGTGTGTGTGTGTGTGTGTGTGTGTGTGTGTATGTCTGTGTGTGTGTGTGTGTGTCACGCCGGTTTCTTCCCCCCCTGCCGTGTGATGGCCTCCAGTTTTTGGCGGTACGCCTCGGCCTCCTGCTCCTTCTTCAGGAACTGCTGTCTGTATTTCTGAGCTTCTCTGTTCGCCTCCTCCAACTGCTTCAACAACGCCACCTTCTCCTACACACACACACACACACACACACACACGCGAACACACACACACACGGACGCGTACGTTATGTTAAACCAATAAGACATTGTTTAATATGTTTAAAATCAACAAGAAGGTTCTAAAAACAGCTGAGGAACATCTCTAGACCTTCATCCTTATTAAAAATGCACAAATCTATGAATAAACATGAATATGCATATTTGGACACGCCCCCATTTCCCCTTGCTATCCCTAATAGCACTAACACTGGTTAACGTAACTTGCTGGTTTGTTGACCTTCGTCTCGTGTGTGTGTGTGGTGGTGTTCTCCTCCTCTTCCTCCTCTTCTTCCTCTTCCAGTCTCGCTCGCTTGAGTGATGGTTCGTCGCTCACCACCGTCTCCTCCGCTACGTCTGTTGCTGGAACCGTCAACACTGAACACACACACACACACACACACACACATATCAAAATAACTACTACACACATACAACGTAAACAGGAACACAGAGTTAGAGATGTATAGATGTGCGTTTGGGACACAGCCGTGTGATTTCCGACCTTGCTGCCCGTCAGGCATGGTGACTATTATGGGCTGGTTGATGGCTCCGCCCCCTTGCAGGTTTCCTAGTTGAATGCCGTCGGTTACTATGGTGATGACTTGCTGACCTCCGGAGGTTACGACCTGCTGTATGGCGCCGTCGACCGAGTCTGCGGTCACCACCTCCTCAGTGGCCATCACTACACACACACACACACACACACATTACAACACACTTACGACTGAGCTAAACACACGCACTGTGTATCTGCAACACATTATACAAAGTACACACTATAACACACACTGTTACACACAATAACACACTCTGCTACACTAGGCTCTACAGGTGTGTGTTCCTCTGACCTTCTGTCTGGCGGAGCTGGGACCCGTGTGTAAGTTTAGCCGTTTGGTTGTATTCTATCACACAATGTGTGTGTGTGTGTGTTTACATGGTCACATGACTGCACTGAGGCAGAAATGGAGAAGCTGTTAGAGACGCTGCTTTGATGAGACAAAGAGGGTTTTCAGAGAAAGATGGGGAGATGGTGATGGAGGTCAGAGAAAGTAAAACTATATTTCAGCTTAATAATCACACACACACACACACACACTAATCTCAGATCAAAAGTACATACCAGAACAAAGGCATTCATTCAGTGTGTGTGAGTGTGTGTGTGTGTGTGTACCTGTAGGTTTCGCAGTGTTTGAGGGGGAGATGAGGTGTGTGTGTGTGTGTGTGTGTGTGTACCTGTAGGTTTCGCAGTGTTTGAGGGTGAGATGAGGTGTGTGTGTGAGTGTGTGTGTGTGTGTATGTGTGTGTGTGTACCTGTAGGTTTTGTGGTGTTCGAGGGGGAGATGAGGTGTGTGTGTGTGTGTGTGTACCTGTAGGTTTAGCAGTGTTTGAGAGTGAGATGAGGTGTGTGTGTGTGTGTACCTGTAGGTTTAGCAGTGTTTGAGGGGGAGATGAGGTGTGTGTGTGTGTGTGTGTGTGTACCTGTAGGTTTCGCGGTGTTGGAGGGGGAGATGAGGCCGGTCAGGTTGACCACTCCCCCCGGGCCGATGATGAACTGAGGTGACGCCGTGTGGATGGTCAGCATGTCGGGACTCTCGGGGTTTGTGTTGATTTGGTTCTGCATCGCCACCTGCATCACATCACCACTAATAACCACATCTGAAACATTCACGCTGTTACCACCAGAACAGTGTAGTTCCTGAAGAACCTACAGTGACTGCACAGCTCAAGAAATGCCCTGGTGTTGCTAGGATACTGCTGGGGGTTAATGTGTTATTCTAGGTGATTGCAGGGGAATCACTCGTTGGTTGCAATTTTGTCCCAGGTGGTTTGCTAGGGAGTTTGCTAGATTTTTGCAAGGGTATTTCAGGTGGTTGCAATGGTAATTCAGGTATTTACTATGGGGTAGCTAGCTGGTTGCAATGGCATCTCAGGCGGTCGCTATGGAGTTGCTAGGTGGTTGCAGTGGTAATTCAGGCAGTTACTATGGGGTTGCTACTTTGTTGCAATGGAATCTCAGGTGGTTGCTAAGGTGTTGCTAGATGGTTGTGATGGTACCTCAGGCAGTTACTATGGAGTTGCTAAGTTGTTGCAATGGTATCTCAGGTGGTTGCTAGGGTGTTGCTAGGTGGTTGCGATGGTACCTCAGGCAGTTACTAGGGTGTTGCAAGGCAGTTGCAGTGGTATATCAGGCAGTGGTTGTACTAGTATATGAGGTCACTGTGGAGTTGCTAGGTGGTTGTAATGGTATCTCAGATGGTTACTAGGTGTGGTTGCTAGGCAGTTGTGATGGCATATCAGGTGGTTATTATGCGGTAATTGCTAATTCCTTGCGATAGTTTCTCAAGCGGTTACTATGGGGTTGCTAGGTGGTTGTAATGGTATCTTTGGGGAGGGGGTGTTAGGTGGTATTTCAGGCATGTGTGTGTGTGTTGGTTTGACACCTGCAGGATTTCCGCCAGGTCCTCGTTGTTGTTGTCGAGCGCGATATCGAGCGCCGTTTTGCCGAATTTGCTCTGAGCGTGAACATCAGCGCCGAACCTCAGCAGCAGCGCCACCACGTCACCGTGTCCATGTTCAACCGCCCAGTGCAGAGCCGTCATCTTCAACATGTCCTTAGCATTCACATCGGCGCCGTGCTACACACACACACACACACGCGCACACACACACACACAATGCAGTCACTGTTCATCAGTCAGTGAGGATGAAAGCACAGGAAGTGGTTTATTCTGTTTATTCTGTAATGGCGAAATTGTTGCTCTCTAAAACAGACAAATACACGAGTGCATGAACATCAAAGCTGCTCTGACGTCATATGATGCACTTATACACTTTAACACACACACATTCACACACGCACATGCACACACACACACACATGCACACACACATGCACACACACATGCACACACACACACACATACAAGCGCAAAAATGTCAAACCTGATATCATACACTTTCGTAAAATTTGTTAACCATGTACAACAGAAGTAAGGTACAATTCGTGTGTTACCATCTGAGTGTGTGTGTGTGTGTGAATGTGTGTGTGTGTGTGTGAATGTGTGTGTGAATGTGTGTGTGTGTGTGTGTGTGGGGGTGAATGTGTGTGTGTGTGGGGGGGGGTGAATATGTGTGTGTTTGATCAAGAGTTAACACGCTGTTTACAAAAAACGCCGCTCACGAACATAACAAGCTCGTTAAAGACGTCATTAACTAGAAACGTGTTATAACCATGTCAATCTGTATAACAATGTCTCCAACCAACCAACCCCTTTATACCTGTAAGCCCCGCCCCTTTTACCTGCAGCAGCACCTCTACGATGGAGGCGTGGCCTTCCGAGGCAGCCATGTGCAGAGGGGTTCGGTCCACTTTGGTGCGAGCGTCTCGGCTGACGCCGGCGCGCAGCAGCACTTCAGTGGTTGAGTAGTGACCGTACTGAGCTGAGAGGTGGAGCGGCGATGTGCCCAGCTACACACACACACACACACACACAAATATACACACACACACACACACACACATATATATATATATATATATACATACATACATACATTACTAACAGCCTAGTTTCACTAAAAATAGTTACATAAATATCAACAGAAAACGTGTAGCTTAAGTAATTCCCTGGTGTTGCTATGTGCTTGCTATGTTATCCCCGATGGTTGCTAGGTGGTTGTGATGGTATCACAGGCGGTTACTAGGAAGTTGCTAAATGGTTGCAGTGGTAATAATTCAGGTGGCTACTATCGGGTAGCTAGGTGGTTACGATAGTATCTCAGGCGGTTACTAGGAGGTTGCTAGGTGGTTACGATGGTTGTGATGGTATCTCAGGGGGTTACTATGGGGTAGATAGGTGGTTGCAATGGTGTCTCAGGTGGTTACTAGGTTACCAGGAGGTTGGTAGGTGGTTACGATAGTATCTCAGGTGGTTACGATGGTTGTGATGGTATCTCAGGCAGTTACTATGGAGTTGCTAGGCAGTTGCAATGGTAATAATTTAGGTGGTTACTATGGAGTAGCTAGGGGGTTGCAATTGTATCTCAAGCGGTTACTATGGGGTAGCTAGGTGGTTATGATAGTATCACAGGCGGTTACTACGAGGTTGCTAGGTGGTTACGATGGTAGTTGTTAGGGCTTCTAGTAAACCAGCTCATGTTAGTGTAATCAGTATACGAGTCTCGATTTACATCTTCATTTTCTCACTAATGTATTTAATAGAAGCGGAACCCTGTCGGAATCTACTGTAATTCAGTGTTACCTTGACAACCACAATCATTACATCATCAACGTTAGCAGAGTTCGCTAGTCAGCATAGCACACTGTTTCTGTGGCTTGTTGTCATCTTCTAATCTCGTATGTGATTGGTCCAAAGCTGTAGAGTTTGCTTAGTGACATCACAAACAGAGCTCACACGAAGCCCCGCCCCTGAATCAGTGTTTATACAGAAGTACAGCCACATGTATAGAATTTTATAGAATTTATATATCATAGAGTTCTGATGATGTCATCACGCACCCAGTCTGTGGTGAACGGAGCTCCGTTGGCCATGAGGATCCGAACCTCGTCATCCTGTCCAGAGCGAGCCGCCTCCAGCAACTTCTTCCCCAGATCCACCAGAGACATCTACACACACACACACACACACACACACACACACACACACACACACACACACACACACACACACAGAGTTACAGCAGCATCTGTCCATCATCCATGTCTCGATCTCTTGTGTGTTGAGTTGAAGAGTCAGGAACCAACAATCGCTGCTCATGAAAAACCGGTAATTAACTTTCATCATTTTCTTTGCATTTGAAGAAAAACATTTTTATTTAAAATCTATCGCTAACACATTCACATACTGTATATAATTTTTAGAATATATGCAAATATTCAGCCAGAAAACATACATTTTGACCTTTTTTAAAAATATATTGCAGTATAAATAATTACCATACGTTTTAATAAAAAGACATTATTTTCACAATCATAACCAAATACACTGCAATATATTTCGAAATATACGTGAACATGTATGTAACAGAACACGTCCGTTTCACACACACACACATATATATATATATATATATATTTTACATACACTCTAAAAATTATTTTTTTAAATATTTGAAATATTTGGCCACAATGTGATTATAAAACGATTATTTATACGTTTTGACGTATTATGTTATGACTTTTCTTGATATTATAGTAAGAATCGATTATTTTTCCTTCTCTCAGTCCCTCATTAATCATATCCTATATATATTTTATTTAATCTACGTGATGCAGATGTAGTAGAAGTTCATCGTAGTACATGAAGGTGACCGAGAAACGGGATGTTTCAGATTTCTCCTTTCCAGTGACGGGTGTAGCGTCGATCTCCGTTTGCACCGTTAGCTGTTGTTATGAGAGCAACGAAGTGAAGAACCGTGATGAGAAAGAGCTCATCTACACTCTCATGCCATTATCACCCATTTCAGATATCTACCACAGCCTCAGAAGCACTTTGCTTTCGCAGCTGAAGAAGGGCTTTTGTCTAAAAACGTCACTTTTTTTGTACTACGCTTAACACTTACAACATCTTTCATCATTATTACTGAATTGCTCTCCGGTTACTTCCTGGATTGTTCTTCAGAATTATATATTTTTTTGTGAATATGTGCGAATTTGAAATATATTTACACATTTTGAGATACATGCAGATAATACAACACCTTTAACCCTTTTTACCGGTTTTGGGCGTGCCCGTGTTCAGCACTGAATTTATCTGTGATGTTTAATGGCTCATATGAAAGTAGACACTCAGATATTTAAGATATTTTTTTCTAACCTAGCCTACTAGGTTATCGTAGCAGTCGTATACGGTGTTTTACACTCAAAAGAGATTTAGTTGTGCAGTCTGTTTTATCTCTGCACCAGTGTTATTGTGGAGATGTGTGAATCGTTTGCCCAGCAGGGGGGCTCAAGCCCCTCCCCTTTCCCATCGCCACGATACTCTACACACAGAAACCCAACGGTGTCCTGACTAATCTTATAACACACTTGTGGCGATAAAATAATTCATTTGTTTATACTGATGTCCAATTTTGGAATGCTAATGTACTCTGAGAAAGGGTTAAACACTATTAAATATATTTTATTTAGGTTTTATATACACCATACAGCCAAAAGTATGTGCACCCCTGACCATGACACTCATATGTTCTTGTTGAATGTCTCATTCCAGGTTTATTCCCCCTGTGTTTGCTGTTATAATGAGCTCCACTCTTCTGGGAAGCTTTCCACTAGATGTTGGAGCGTGGCT
>CM075008.1:441013-442955 GCA_037576675.1 Pangasius sanitwongsei | reverse complement strand
ACGCAGTGCCCGGTCGCGATCACCCAACACGCAGTGCCCGGTCGCGATCACCCAACACGCAGTGCCCGGTCGCGATCACCCAATACACAGTGCCTGTTGACGATCACCCAATACGCAGTGCCAGATCACGATCACCCAATACACAGTGCCTGTTGACGATCACCCAATACACAGTGCCTGTTGACGATTACCCATTTGGAAGCGCTTGGTCCGGTTACCCAGTAGTCAATGTCCAATCAGGATTAGCCAATACACAGTGCATGATTTTAATTAACCAATAATCAACATCTCATAATCACCCAATAGGCAGTGGCCAGTCCCGACATCTTCATTAGGCATCGCTCGATCATCAGCGCTTGATTCCAGCTACCCAGTAAGCAGTGCCTGATCCCTGATATGCAATGTCTGATCTTGATTAACCAAATACCCAGTAGTCTGTGCCCAATCCCAACTTTCCTTCTAGGCATTGCTGGATCATCAACTACCTGATCATCAGCACCCAGTTCCGATTACCCAACAGGTAGTGCTTAATCCCGATTACCCAATAGGCCATGGCTTCCTCAACAAGCACTGCCCCATCACGACTCAACACCCGATACCGCTTCATCATGATTACCCAATAGTCACAGCCTGATCCCCACTACCTGATCATCAACACCCAGTCCAATGGCAGTGCCCGATCCTGACAACCCAATCAGTGACTCCCAGTCTTGTCTGTCCAATCATCAGTGCCTGGTTCAGTTACCAGTGTTTATGTACAAACTCCAACGCTAGCAAGACAACATGCTTTTCATGATGTCTGATCAGTGAAAAGTATTTTCGATCACATTTATTATGAATTTCTTCTTTTCTTTTCTTTCCTTTTCTTTTCTTTTGGTTGTCATTGTGACGGCCTGTGTAGAGAGTAAGTACTCATCAGTCGTTTGTGTGTGTGTGTGTGTGTGTGTTCATTCATTCTGCATCGGTCCTGTCCGATTGCTCAGAAATTGTCACACACACATTGTTCTGTTCTTTTTGGTTTTGAGTGTGTGTGTGTGTGTGTTTGTGCATGGATATTAGGATTGTTTTCAATGTGTGTGCAGTTTTATTTTATTGTGACAATTCTGTCAGACATCTGAACAGCCACGCCCATTTTCAATGCATTAGCCCCGCCCATTCTGTCTCTCATGCTGATAAACAGTGTAACAGCACAGAGATTCCTGTTTTCAGATGTGTGTGTGTGTGTGTGTGTGTGAGATGCTTAGAGACTCAACCTCACACAGTATGGTTTTATGGTGTCCCTCCCGTTCCCCCCTCAGGCGGATAACCGGAAGCGATGGAAGGACGAGGCGTGTGATACGATGGATGATGTCAGCGCGGCGGACTGGGCGTGGCAGAAGCACAAGCTGCTGAACGAATCGATCATTGTGTCACTGTTCCAGGGTCAGTTCAAGTCCACGCTGCAGTGTCTGACATGCCACCATCGCTCTCGCACCTTCGAGACCTTCATGTACCTGTCACTGCCACTCGCATCATCCTATAAGTGCTCTCTGCAGGTACACACACACACACACACACACACACACACACACACACACACACACACACATCAATTCTCAATTCCCTCAAAACTCCAGAGTTACATGATTTTTGAGGCTGTGTAGTGCACTATATGTTCACTAGGCAGCCATTTTGGATTTAGCTGTCTGCTCAATGCTCCCTAGATAAGTGCACTACATAGGGTACGAAATTTGAGGCTGTGTAGTGCACTATATGTTCACTAGGAGGCCATTTTGGATTTTCTCAGTGCTCCCTAGGTAGAAGATAGAAGTACACTACGTAGGGTGAAAAATGGCTCCTATTAATCCTATACTAAAATCTCCTTACACCCTATGTAGTGCACTCGGCTCTCTCCTCACTGTAGAAGTGCACTACGTAGGGTGTATTACGTCATGATTTTATA
>CM075008.1:431013-438513 GCA_037576675.1 Pangasius sanitwongsei | reverse complement strand
CTTCTTTATAGGTGCCCTACATAGGGTGTACAATATTAACAATATTAACCCTTATCCTATGCACTACATGTACAACCGGGAGCCATTTTGGTGCGTCTCAGTCATCTCCCTAGTTCAGTAGCCGGGGCGCTGATCAGGGAGGCGGCCATTTTAAGGGCTGTCTCGATCGCAAAATCCTTCCAATGCACTGGAACGTTCGCTCCCTAAAAATATCCCACAATGCACCGCAAAAACCAGGGAGCATCGACGCTCACTACGTTCCCTTACAGGAAATGACATCATATTTTCTGAAGCCACTCAACTCTTAAAAAAAAAAAAAAAAAAAAAAAAATGGCGTATGACCGCTCAGCTAACTTCATCTAGCTTGTTATTGTTGTCGTAGCTCTCAAATGATTACTTACGTTAGCGATTTTTAACTTTATTTGACGTTCTGTATATACGGTGTGTTTGAGTCTAATGACTTTTAAGTGTTTAGTGATTTTAAAAAAGTCCCCTAGCGAAGCACTGCGACGGCGAGAAATTCGTGACTAAGCTATAAATTTATATGACATATAATATCAGAAAGATATCGGTCCTGCCTGCTGTTGATAAACGCCAGTGGTGATGTTTTACAACGCGAGTACGTCGTCATGTCACTGGAAATTGAGTCATCAGCGTCCCAATATGTAGTGACCCAGGGTCCTAGTGCCCGAACTCCTGTACACGATCTACTGACTCACCACCGGGGGAGCTAGCGAGCTGATTGAGACGCACCCACAACCCTGTGTAGTGCACTATATGTCCAGTAGGGGGAGATTTGAGATTCTACTGAGAGTCTTCTATTATTCCCTAATACAGACCTGCCAACCTTGACTTTTTTTTTTTTTTGTGGAAGTAGGAGATTTTAAAATGTTAACATTGGAGGACACTGCTAAGAGTTACTACTCAAAACACACCGAGTCTTCATTCCCCCCCCCCCCCCCCCCCCCAAATCTTAATAACTAATATGAATCTGGAATGACTGACAGTTTTGAACTCTCCGATATTAACTGACCCCCTGGAAGCTCCGCCCCCTTCCCCTGTGCACTACATTTTAACCCCCAGCCCCTTTTTAAAATGTTTTTATTTGGAACTATGCATCATTCCCATTCAGGATTGCCAGGTCTGCTAATATTAATAAACTACGTAGAGTATAAAATATTAAAATTGTGTGTGTGTGTGTGTGTGTGTGTGTGTGTGCAAGAACAAGCCAATATCAGGATCGGTGCCTCGCTACTTGTCACTTTAATCTTTAATTATTCTGAGCCAGTAGTCACGTTTTTGTTATTAACATATCATGTAGAGCTGAGCTCGTTAACTCATTATCTCATCTCGTTATCTTGGCATTTACATATTTGTCTGTTAAGTCTTTCATCAATTTGTCTTTCTGATCCATGTTTATAAACTAATGCAGTGATCTCTCTCACACACACACACCTGTACACTATAATGTTTATTTATATATACATATATATATATATGTGCTAATCTGAGCGTAGCTTAGCAAACTAATGAACTCCAGTAGTTAGGGTGTAGAAGATGGTTTAGTGGAGCGAATGCACGTCACGGTCACGTCGTAAAGTCCACCTGCGCTAACGACGGCGTCAGTACGGCGCAAACCTGCGAGGACTGGAAAAGAGTATGTTGTTAGATGATACTGTGGCGTACCAAAATCCTGCAGTTTCGACTCCGTAAATTTATCTCCTCATCCGAGCGCTAAGCTCAGACAAGAATTTTACACACTCGCGCACTTCATCTTTGGATTCTGATTGGCTCACTCCTGCTGCTCACCCCTCCCCCTCCCCCTGAGCATTATTCCGAGCAATTTTCTTATTTTCTGGTTTCCTGCTATATGTTATTCCTTCTGAATCCATAGTCTGCAGGTCATTTAGTTTCTTTCTCTCCTTGTTTTCAGTGTCCTTAATTTTTTTCCCTTGTTCGCAGGTCCCTAGTTTTCTTGTTCCCATGTTTCTAGTTTAGAGGGAGTAGTTTCTTTTCTCTCTTTTGTGCAGGTCCCTGCTTTCTTTCTTCCAGTATTTCCAGGGTTGATAGTTTCCTTTCCCTTGTCTTGTCCCTGATCTCATTTCTTCTTGATGTCTTTATTGTTAAAGTTTGCGTCTTTGCCTACGTTCTCTTGTTCCATTTTCTTTACTCTCCTGCAGGTCCCTGGATTCCCTAAAAATGTCTCGCTCAGTGTTACGTAACAAATTCTTCAGTAATGTAGATCAGATGAGAGACAATGCTGGGCTTTATAATACTAAGTGTTGGTGCGGTCAGACTGTAGGATCCGACTGTAGCGCCAACAATTTTTAATTTCACCTCCACGTGCACGCAGACACAGAATGGGCGGAGCTTGTTGAGTCCCGCCCATTCCGGTGTTCATTCAGACAAAGAAATCAGCTGGCCTCTGAGCATAAACATTAAACTGAACGTTGGTCAAGGGTTTGTTGAGTTGAAATGAAATGTCAAGCACAAGTGATTGCCCTTTATTGCTAGCCGGCATTCTTCATTCTCACTGACACACACACACACACACACACACAGTGTTAGAGATGGATCACTCAGTGGACCGTATACTCATGTGTAGTTAACCAGCTGTGACAATAAAGCTAATTAAACGCTAACTCGTGTCTTGCCTTAGTCTTAATGTCTTTATTAGGACACACACACACACAGTTTCAGTTTGTTTTGTATTTTTATTTGTTTAAATGATATCCGGTACAAAAAACCCCTCCAGAATAATATCCCCTCATTCCCCCTGAATAAAATACACTCATTCTGAGCCACTATAGTCGGAACTCTGCCCTACACAGCTACTTAAAATTCTCATACAGCATCCATGTACAACAAAACAATAATAATAATAATAATAATAAAATAAAAAAAATAATAAAGATAATATAGTACCTCTGTAACATTAAAAACTCGTGTTTGAACATCGGACAAAATTAAAACTTTAAAAGCTGCATTGCAATTTGCCCAGTTTACATGATCTGTGTGTGTGTGTGTGTGTGTGTGTGAGAGAGATACTGGAATTGTATAAAAAAACGTGTTGTGTGTTAAGTCTCATAGTGTTGATCTGCAGTTCATAATGACAAAATTTGATACAAGGCAACATGCGGTCCGTCAACATAAGAACCGCGATACAATGTTCAATATCGACGATATAAACATCAAAATAAAATAATCTCTTAAAAAAACTCTGTGTACACTTTAAAATCTTTACAACATGGCGTCACTTCAGTTTGGCCCAACTGAGACGCAGTAGCATTGGCGTAACTACCCACAATTCCCCCCAACACAGACACACACACGCATCACATCCTCTTTCTGTCAACCTCACACACTCGCTCAGACAGACGGACAGACTCTGTGTCTCTTTGGAGGGTTTCCAGTCCCCACATGGACGTGGGGTTCCAGGTGCTGCTTCTTTAGTGTGTGTGTGTGTGTGTGTGTGTGTGTGTGTGTGTGTGTGTGTCTGTCAGTGTCAGTGTCACAGCATTAAGCGCATAGAAGGGCGCTGTTCTTTAGCCCCGCCCCCTGTCTGTGTAGAAGCAGCGGGGCTTTCTGTTTGATCGTCCTGCTGCAGCGTCACTTTCTCCGGCGTGTAGTCGTTCCGCTTCAGGTCTGAAACACACACACACACACACACAAACACACACAAACACAAACACACACAAACACACACAAACACACACACGTTCATGTTAAAAAGTCAAAGATCAAGTCAAAGCGGCGTGGCCTCTGCCAGGTCTGGTTAAGGAGGCGTGGCCTCTGCCGGGTCTGGTTAAGGAGGCGTGGCCTCTGCCGGGTCTGGTTAAGGAGGCGTGGCCTCTGCTGGGTCTGGCTAAGGAGGCGTGGCCTCTGCCGGGTCTGGTTAAGGAGGCGTGGCCTCTGTCCATTCTAGTGAAGTGGGAGTGGCTTCTCTTTAGTGTGTCAGTCCCAGTAAAGGAGGTGTGGCCTCTGTTTAACGTGTCAGTCACAAAGATGTGGGCGTGGCTTCTGTTTTGTCAGTTGCACTGAAGGAGGCGTGGCTTGTGTTCGGTTTGTAACATCCTTATATTTTATATTAACACTCTCTCACACTCTCTCACACTCTCTCACACTCTCTCACACTCTCTCACACTCTCTCACACTCTCACACACTCTCACACACTCTCACACACTCTCACACACTCTCACACACTCTCACACACTCTCACACACTCTCACACACACTCACCAGGCAGTTTGAGTTTACGGCAGCAGGAGTTACAGTGATGTTTGGTGCGGAAGTTTCGAATGGCATCATCACCGAGATTCGCCGGCCCAAACACCATATCATAAGACCTATAAACACACACACACACACACACAATTAATACACAAACAACAAAATAAACAAAGCTCTTGTGACCAGCAGTGAATGTCTCACCCTTTCTCTCCACTCTTAATGACAGATGGATCGGTTAGAATCTCACCGACTCCTGCAAGACACACACACACACACACACACACCATCATCATCATCATAATCATCCTTATGCTTCATCATTATCATTAAAAGAGTGCTTAATCACACACAGACATGGGCCCTGTCCTGAAGTAGTGAAGCTCTTAGTGAGAACTATTAGTAGTGGTTTCCAGTATAGTGTGTGTGTGTGTGTGTGTGTCTCTCACCCTGCAGGTCCAGCACCAGCAGCTCCCCCCGTGTGTACTCGTAGGTCCAGTGGCTGAAGGCCAGCATGGTCTCCTCCAGCAGGTTGGTGGGAACGATCTCGTCTCCGTTGTTGTTGTTGAACTTACGGAACTCGCCTGTGATGCACTCCTCTATTGCAAACCACTGACCAGCTGAGTGACAGTACAGGAGGAACACCTCCAGGAACCTGCACACACACACACACACACCATAATTTTACAGACTGACCACCGATCAATGCAGGTGGAACCCAAATTCACAATCTGATTTCAGGATTAAAATCAGGTGCTTGTGGTAATAAAAATAATTTTAAAAAAGCATCTGAATGAATATGGAGAACTTTTTAAACTCAGCACATCTACCTGCTGCATTTAATGTAATTCTATTTTGGGGGCTTTGTGCTCGTCAGTCCCTGTGTGTGTGTGTGTGTGTGTGTGTGTGTGTGTGTGTGTGTGTGTTACCTGGGTGAGTAGGGGATAGTTTTGGGTCGGACTTGATTGAAGGCGAAGGTGAGCTTCTGAGCTGCTCGCTGCTGCTGGATCTCCTGTTTGGATGGACACACACACACACACACACACACACACAGTTAGTATCTGTTTGTGATCCCACACCAACAGGTCAGTTGTCTTGCTTTGGACATAACTCTGTCATGCCTCATGCATATTCAATTAGAACGTAATTTGCATGCTTTGATCAAATGAACCAATCAGGATCAAGAAGCTAACAGACCTACAGTCACCCTAGCAGGAGAGAACAGCGACAGGTGATCGATCGTTCATTTTCTCTGTACGTGCGAGACAAAGAGCTGCGATTTTAAAGACAAGTGACAACTGAATTGAGATTTTTTTCGATTCTATGCGAATTAGGTGCGACAAATCCAATCGATATGATTATCGAACGATTCCTACATCACGTAGTCCGACGTTTCTTCAGTTCCCCGCTTACTTGGTTAGAAAAAAGTTATAACCGTGGTTTCATCTTGTCCTGTTATACACGACGTCTCGTCCAACGTGTATAGAGACGTTACGAAGAAAAATAAAGCTCGGAAGAAATTAGCAGAGATTCTTGGTGTGTCTCGTGAGTGTACGTAGCTTTAATTTAATCTGAGAACATGACCGTAAATCAAACAACCGATTTTTCCCACTGATTAGTGCGATATTTAACATGTGCTTAACTAGTTAACTTTAGAAGGGAGTCGTATAGCTACTGCTATTATACTATTATAGCTTGTGGGTGTGGCCTAAAAAAAAAAAAAAAGTGGACAGGCCACGCCCACAAGCGACTAAAGTAGCAGTCGAGACACGTCCATAAAGAGACAAACTACTGACACGAGTGACTCGTCACTTCCTTCAACTTTTTTAGAGAATAATAAAGTATCGTAGATGTATGTGTGTTAATTGTGATACTGTGTGTGTGTGTGTGTGTGTACCCTCAGGCAGAGGTGCAGGACGGTTTCTTCTTTGTAGACGCTCTGCCAGGTGTTGATCACATCTGGGAGGAAGGACTTGACGATGTACAGGTGTCCAGGTTTGAGGATGTCGTACTCGGACCACGTGCACAGCACCTTCAGGGCTCGCCTTAGGCCGCCGCCCATTTCCTCTTTACTCAGGAACTCGATCTTAGCACACAGGCCGCGCTGCGCCCACGACGACATGCTGTTGTTGATGTTGGTAGGAGAGCTCTCCTCCAGACGGTACACGGTTACTGGCTCTCCTATTGTTTTACACACACACACACACACACACACACACACACGTTTCAAAATATAAATCAAAATATAAATAAATGGTTACGTCCTAAATCTGGGCGTTCCCTTTCAGAAATAAAAACCTTATGCAATGAAAACCGGATAAGGCTTTATAAATCAGAACCGATCGCTGATAACCAACAACAACAAACACAGGGAACCAATCAGAAACAAGGGGCGGTCCTTTCTATAATGGCCACGCCCCTTGAGAAAGAAAGCCCAGATTGAGGACGTGGTGAGACGAGGAGGTGAGGAAGGGCAGTTACTCAGTCTTACCTCTAGGGGGCACAGGGGTGAACGGGATGCTCTGGGACAACCTCATGAGGTTATTACGCTCCACCGCTATCACGCACACAAACACACACACACACACACACACACACAGGTGAAATGAGATCACAAGAAAAGGAGTTAGGGGTCACAAAGCGATTTACACCTGAGCACCTGACTCACCTGAATACTGATATCCCTCCATCGGCTTAAAGGGAGAACCAATCGCTGCAGAGAGAGGAGGGACGGAGAGAGAGAGAGAGAGAGAGAGAGAGGGGGGGAGAGAGAGAGAGAGAGAGAGGGGGAGAGAGGGAGAGAGAGAAGGAGCGGGGAGAGGGATGGGGAGAGAGGGCCAGAGAGAGAGGGAGAGAGAGAGAGAGAGAGAGAGAGAAAGGGAGAGAAAGAAAGAAAGAGAGAGAGAGAGAGAGAGAGAGAGAGAGAGAGGGGGAATGGCAAAAAAGAAAAAAAAAACAAAGTGAGACAGACAGAGTGCGAGTGTGTGTGTGTATAGAGTGCAGTAGAGAGAGTGTGTGTGTGTGTGTGTGTGTGTATAGAGTGCAGTAGAGTGTGTGTGTGTGTGTGTATAGAGTGCAGTAGAGTGTGTGTGTGTGTGTGTGTGTGTGTGTGTATAGAGTGCAGTAGAGTGTGTGTGTGTGTGTGTGTGTGTATATAGAGTGCAGTAGAGAGAGTGTGTGTGTATAGAGTGCAGTAGAGTGTGTGTGTGTGTGTGTGTGTGTATAGAGTGCAGTAGAGTGTGTGTGTGTGTGTGTATAGAGTGCAGTAGAGT
>CM075008.1:421479-426547 GCA_037576675.1 Pangasius sanitwongsei | reverse complement strand
CACACACACTCACACACACACTCACACACACACTCACACACACTCACACACACACTCACACACACACTCACACACACTCACACACCAAACTCCTTTCTTCTGCCCAACACTTAGCACCACACACACAAAGGTGTTTAATCAGGGACTTCCACTGTTACTGATCTCATTATACCCTCAACCACCACAAACACACACACACACACACACACATGTGCACGCACACACACACACACACACACACAGACACACACACGATTGTTCTCTTCTACAGTGTCAGTATAGGACACACACCTGCCCACACCAACACACCCAAACAAAATGGGAGGTCTAGGTCACTGGTTTTCAAACTCCCGGTTTAGTAGAGCGGTACCATATTCACACAGGCGGGTCCCCACACACACACACACACACAGAGCTGTGTATATCCCATCAGTCATCATACACTAATACTAAATGATCTCATATGTGAATGCGCTGTCCACATGTATATATATATATATAAATAAGATTACTTGTTCTCTCGTATCTAGTGTTTATTGTATTCAGTTGTTCCCCAGTTTCTTTGTTTTCTTGCTCCTCGTCTCCAATGTTCCTTGTTTTATCTGTTGTCTTCATCCCCTTGTTCCCGGTGCTCCCTAGTTACCTTATTGCCCTTATTGTAATGTCCCTCATTTACATGATCCTAATGTCCTTTAATCCTCGTTTCTAATGTTTCCGGGTGTTCTCTAGCTCTCTAGATTCTCGAGGTTCCCTTCACATTCACCTTCATGGTTAGTTTCTAATGTTCCTAATATCTTTAAAGGTCCCTCGTTGTCTTTTCTGTTAATATGCACTGTCCCGTGTCCCTAGTTTACTAATTTACTTCTTTCTTTCTTTCTTTCTTAGGTTTCTTGTGTTCCTCGTTTCCTTCTTCTTCTTCTCGTTTCATACTTTCTTACTTTTCAAGTGTCCATTGCTTATTTCTTTTCTACTTTCTAAGGTTTGAGCCTATCTCCATTTTCACCTCCATATCTTGGTTCCTCCTCAGATTACAGCTTCCCAGTTTCCTCCTTCTCTTATTTCTGAAGGTTCTTGTTTTCAGGTGTTGGAAAGTTTCTTTCCTCTCCAGTTTACAGAACACTAGTTTCTGGTGTTGCCAGGTGTTTCTATCAGTTCCCCTATTCGCTCTTCTATAGGGCCTATTTTAAAGGTTCCTCATTTTTCTTTTCCTTAAGATCGTAACGTCCCTAATTTTACATTACTCTATTACACATTTTCCTTCTTTCATAGTTTCCAGGCACCTTGTTCACGTCTTTCCTATTTTGCAGTCCATCGCTTACGTCTTGTTCAGAATTTCCTAGTAATCCTAGCTTCCATTTCCCTTCATAATTCTACTGCGGCTTTCCAGTTTCTTTGTTCTCTCCTGTTTCTCCGGTCTCTAAGATTCCTTGTTATCTAACAACAGCTGGGTCTCAGTGTTTATGATGGAGAAATCCAGCTGAAGGAGGTCGTGTCTGATAACTGATGGAATAAGAACAGCTCAGAGTAGACTGTTGGACCCGACTGTAAGTATATCAGTGTTGCTCATGTATGTAAAATAAATAAGCAGGACATCTGACCTATTTAAATACTGAAAATACTGACTGTGTGTTATAATGAAGCCATAATGAAGTGTCTGATCTTCCACCTGATACTGCTGCTGATTTGTCCGAGTGTTTAAAGTGGATCAGCTGCATCCTTCAGCAAATACAGGTCCACTCTTTTTCTTTCTCGACTTTAAGGATTACACTGAAATGCTAAATGCTGGAATAAACTGCGCACGGGTTTGAAAACCGCTCCTGAGATTTGCAGCAGGGTGTAGGGTGAGGCAGCGAAGCCAAACCTCTGACTCTGCCACGGAGACGCTGCAGGACTCCCTTATAAGGCTGACAGCGTCGCGGACGGGGCCTCCTGGGGGCGGAGACAGATCTGGGGGCGGGGCCTGGGAGGGAATTTGAGGTCCCTTTGCTCTGTACGTAGCCTTGATCGTCAGTAAAGGCAGGATTCACGTAACACTCACACTCCAACTCACTCGCAACCACAACGTTCGGGTACAAACAGGAAGCTCCTTTCTTTACACAATCATCATCTTCATCTCCCATTTTTTTGTACTCACCCACAAAGGCACCAAACTCCACAGCAGCCTCGGCAGGAGAGTGAGACTGGCCCATCTGCGTACTGTGTATGTGTGTGTGTGTGTGTGAGTGTATGCTGCTTGGCTGTGTGGGGGTGCTGACGAAGAAGGTCGCCGAAGCACCACGAGCATTTGGCAGGTTGCTGTCATCCGGACGAGTGAGTGCGTGTGTATGTGTGGCGACGCCAAAGGATCCAGCCTCCGGAGAAAACGCCGGCCTCCTTTCTGGAGTCATTGCCAGCTCAGCTCTCAGACGCGCCCCTTCCGAAGCCCCTCGCCCAAACAGAGAGTCAGCCATGTTGGACGAGGGTGGATAAACGCTTCTCTGAACCAAAATGGAAGCTTTAGAGGGCGGGGCGGTGTCAACAGTGCCAGGCACCACGTTCTTAGACAGGCTAAGTTCTCGCGTGATTTCGTTGTGCACTTTGCTGGCTTCGGAAGCTCTCTGCGCCGTCAGAGCCTTCAGAATGTCCACAGTCAGTGCAGACAGGTCCTGCAAGTGACCGATCTGAGAGTCCAGAGAGTGCAAAGACCGCTTTATAAAATTCACCCTGTTTCCAACCTCCCTCAGCTGGACACTCATGGTCTCCACCCTGCAGAAACATGCATGAGCGTATCTTTACAAAGAAAAAAATGCCAAAGCTGTCAAATCAATACTAAGTGGTGTGCAACTGATGGCATGGCATTAAACTACAGCAGTGTAGCTGCATAAAGTTGCTGTAGAGAGATATTTGGAAATATATACAAGTTGCTACTGAATTGTTTTTAATAGCATAAAGTTACTACAGGATGGTGTATAGGGTTTAGTGTTGTTAAGAAGTTCAAAAAAAGTTTCTTTTCATGGTTTCTGTGTTTCTATAAAGTGGTATTTAATGGTGTCAAGTGGGGTTTAGTGATGTAAAGCAGCGCTGAGTGTAAACAGCTGCTCTACAGGGAGATTTAGTGCTGTAAAGTAGAGACGTGTTATTGTAAAGTTGCTGTGATGTAGTGTTTATTCGCAAAAATATTGTATCTGGAAATGTAAAGCAGTGATCAGTGGCATAAAGCTGTTGTGACACTGTTCAGTGGTGTAAAGTCGCTGTGCGGAAGTGTTCGGTGGCGTAAAGTCGCTGTGACGCAGTGCTCGGTGGCGTAAAGCTGCTGTGACGCAGTGTATAGTGATGTAAAGTTGCTATGACGCAGTGATCAGTGGCGTAAAGTCGTTGTGATGCTGTTCAGTGGTGTAAAGTCGCTGTGCGGCAGTGCTCGGTGGCGTAAAGTCGCTGTGCGGCAGTGCTGGGTGGCGTAAAGTCGCTGTGCGGCAGTGCTCGGTGGCATAAAGTCACTGTGCGGCAGTGTATAGTGATGTAAAGTTGCTGTGACGCAGTGATCAGTGGCGTAAAGTTGCTGTGACGCAATGATCAGTGGCGTAAAGACGCTGTGCGCCAGTGTTTAGTGGCGTAAAGTTGTTGTGACACTGTTCAGTGGCGTAAAGTTACTGTGACAGTGGCATAAATTTGCCGTGACACAGTGTTCAGTGGCATAAAGTTGCAGTGACACAGTGTTCAGTGGTGTAAAGTTGCAGTGACACAGTGTTCAGTGGCGTAAAGTTGCAGTGACACAGTGTTCAGTGGTGTAAAGTTGCAGTGACACAGTGTTCAGTGGTGTAAAGTTGCAGTGACACAGTGTTTAGTGGAGTAAAGATGCTATAAAATGGCATGAGGATGTTGTTGATTGATGTTTGGTGGTGATGATGCTAACCGGTCGGAGGTTAATCTGATCCTCTCTTCACTCCCAGAGTGAAACTTGTCATCTTTCTCATGGAAATACGTCTCCACACACTGCTCCTCAAAATCGTGCAGCTTTTTCTGGTCCTCTTCAGTCAGGAAGAGCTCTGCACGTGGAAAGAACATGAGAGTGTGTATATTTAAGAGTCAGTGTGTGTGTGTGTGTGTGTGTGTGTGTGTGTATAATTGTGTATATGTAGGTGTGGAGTGTGTGATGTACTTGGTCCATAAGCATTGCTGTCCTTTTTCCTGCTTTTGCAGAGGAAGCGGATGAGTGAGGCGATGTGGCAGAAGATAATTAGTGGCGGAGGGAGAACGGGTTTATCATGATACGCCATGATGAAGTGGTAACGCTGATATTTCCACACCAGGTTAGACATGGACATCACCTGCAGGTACACATTACTGAGGGGCCACAGACAGACAGACAGACAGACAGACAGATGGACATGTTTACTGCAGGTAAATGTTGTTATTGCTATTATGATTATGATAATGTAGTGCTGTAGTTTACTGCATTTGATTCAAAAACTAATTAGAGAGGTGTTTAGAAGTGTAAAGTTGGGATGAATTGTTGTAAACTGGATGGAGAGTGGGGGTTATGGGTGTAAAGTAGAATAGGTTTGTTCATGTAAAGATGCTGTTAATCAGGATTTATCAAAAATTGCCGTGGAGTTGGTTTGCCGGTGTAAAGTTGGCGTAGTGTGGCGTTTAAATAGTGTAAAGTTTCTGCTGACTACAGTGCACTGTTGTAAAGTTTCAGTGGTGCACGGTGTAAACTGGGGTTTACTGGTGTTACAGTGCTACACAGAGTTGTGTATTTGTGTAAATTTGGTGTAGGGTGGTGTTTTTTGCTGATCATGCAGTTTACTGGTGTAAAGTTGCTGTAGAATTGTGTGGATTTGTGCGAAGATGGTATACAGTAACGTTTATTGGCATTGTGTTTACTGGTGTAAAGTGGCTGTAAAGTTTAGTTTGTGTAAAATTGGTGTAGAATTGTGTGGATTTGTGCAAAGATGGTATACAGTAACGTTTATTGGCATTATGTTTATTGGTGTAAAGTGGCTGTAAAGTTTGGTTTGTGTAAAATTGGTGTAGAGTGAGGTTTATGGGTATAAATCTGGTGTAAAGTAGTGTTTAGGACAGTGTT
>CM075008.1:411479-416479 GCA_037576675.1 Pangasius sanitwongsei | reverse complement strand
GTCTGGGTTCTCAGAGACTCGTCCTGTGTGTGTGTGTGTGTGTGTGTGTACCGTGTTGTAAAGCTCCTCCAGGCGCGAGATGGTGAGGAACCGGTGCATGCTCACACCATTCTCAATTAGCAGCTTCACAAAATCCACACGGTCCATCACCAGAGCGTCCAGCATGGCCTGTTCCAAGGAATCTACCTACACACATTTACACACACACACACACACACACACATTTACACACACATTTACACACACATTTACACACACATTTACACACACATTTACACACACATTTACACACACACACAAACCAAACCACCAAGATTTGACCACATTGTCCTCTAGATGTTTTCTGTGTTCAGTAAAAACAGAAATGTGATTCCTTATGGGTTTAAATTTCCACTGGTTTTACAAAGGTGACAGTTTAACCATACACATACACACATACACACATACACATACACACATACACATACACACATACACATACACACACACACACACACTCACTAGTAACTTCTGTCCGTAAACAAACACGTGATCTTTTGCGATGTCCACTCGGTTCCACGCCAGTGTCAGTACAAGCTGGTCAAACGCAGATGCATCTGTACCTGCATGCGCACACACACACACACACACACACACACACACACACACACACACAGGTATGTCAGAGGTTTTATTGTTAGTGTAAACACAAGTTACTGTAATGACCCAATTTCTTATCTTTCTCCTCCTCAGAACAACCCTTTGACCTCTTCATTTTAAATGTAAAGAAATACCTTTAATAACTTTACCATTTTAAAATCACACAAATTCATTTTCTGCAACTGAATGTATTCACTCCAGTTCAACCACAGACTTGCTACACGATACTATATAAATAAAGCTTCTCCTATAAGCGTAGATAAGCATCCTACAGCACATTTTCCAACAAGTTTGTCCGGTTTTTTTTAAAAAATTACTTTATTACAACTCCATTATAGTAACATCGACATTCCTGACGCAATGTCGCAATATTTTTTCCCCCAAATAAAAAAGTTAACTGTATATACATATACTTTAATATCTATCTATCTATCTAAAGAACATATTACAGATTTATATTGTATTTTTAATGTAAAAAAATAATCCTTTCCCAATGTGGTATAATTTGTGAACAGAAGTAAAATATGTGTGAATTATTTTTTAAACTCGTTCGCACAAGTTTGTTGAATTTTATGCAAATAGTGCTTGGCTTCTTGGTCCGATAATATTAGTGACGTGATACAAAAATATTGACCCTATGCCCTTCCTATATCTTTGGTGCTTGGCCCCCTAATGTTAGCGATGCAGGACAAAAACAGGGGCTCTGTGATCTATTTACACTCTTGGTGCTTGGCCCCCTAATATTACTAAAGTGCAACAAAATAAGGACCTTAAGCTCTACCTACAAATTTGGTGCCTGGCCCCCTTTAATCATTAGGTACTGCATTTATAATTAGACTGCGCTAAGCTAATGGCTAAATGTGTAAAATGGAGCGGTGTAAAGATGTGGAACAGTTTGGATCAGAGAGGAAAAGGCTGGTTTGGTGTGGACTGGGACCTTTGACTTTGTACTCTGCTGCTGGAGCTCAGCCAAGGTCAACATGGAATGTATGAAGAACAAAGAGCTGTTAGCGCGCACACACACACACACACACACACACACACATACCTTTAAGCAGAGCCTTCAGGATGGCCACATCAATGTCCTGATGTTCCTCTGAGCCGACATGAAACACAGTTATCTATCAACACACACAAAACCAGTCAAACATCACAAGCTGAGAGCTATGAAGCTGTCTAACACACTGAAACACTGTGTATAAAGAGTGTGTGTGTGTGTGTGTGTGTGTGTGTGTGTTACCAGCTCTTTGTTTTTCATACACTCCATGAGTGTCTGGAAGAGATGCACTGCGTCATTCTGACTGAAGTTAAAGGTTTTTTTGATTGTTGCAATGATGTCGAGCTCAACACCATCTGGAAGACTACTGTACAATCACACACACACACACACACACACACACACACTTCAGTGTCCAGGTCACAGTCACTTGGTTCACAGAGGTACAACCAAACGTAACGTCTATCATGTCTGTGACGATATTATCTCTGACTTTTTCAATAATAATATTTACCTTATACATTATAGCATTACACTCTAATGATCAAAAACCGCCACAAGCTATTTATTTTCCTGCAGTGATTCATAGTATCATGGTGCATTTCAGGAAAGGGGAGAACTATGTCACGGAGAAACAAGGAAAAGTAGATGAACTCCTGGAAACTAAACACTGTAAACTAGCAATGAAAGCTAGGAAATGCTCAAAAGGAAAGATGTTAGCGAATGTTAGGGGAAGACATGTAACTAAAAAACAAGTAACACTAGAAACAAAGAGAACAATAAAATAGGCACATAAAAAAAAATCAAACATGAACAAAGAAGTGCTGAGAAAATAAAAACAAGAGAAACAAAAAGAATAAGAAAGCTAGAAACTCTGGAAACTCTGGACGTGTAAATTAGGACAACTTGAAACTAAAGAACAAGCAAACAAGCAAAGCGGTAACCTGTAATTACAGACAACAGAAACAAACTAAACTAAACTAAACTAAACTAAGAAACATCTAGAAAATATACACAGGAGAAACAACGATCTTGTGAACTTGGACCGCTGGAATCTAGAGACGTGTAAATCTGGACACTAGAAACGAGAGAACAAGTAAAACCAAGGAACACCTAGAACTTAGAGAGAGACAGAGAGAGAGAGAGAGAGAGAGAGAGAGAGAGAGAGAGTGTGTGAGTGTGTGTGTGTGTGTGTGTGTGTGTGTGTGTTACCCATCATCCTCGGTTTGTTTATGGACAAAAGACAAAATGTCCGCCGCTCGTCCGGTTCCTTCGCACACCACAACGGGGACAGGTGGGCTCTCCTGCAGATACTCCAACACGGTCAAGATCACGTTCGGCCCACCTTCGAAGATCAGAGCTACGACTGGCACACCCTGCCCGATACCTACACACACACACACACACACACACACACACACACAATCAAAACCGCAGTCCAACATACTAAAAGCATCTCCACCCTGAGAACTACGGACACTTAAGACAATCCCATAAACTAGCAGTGACACAGAAACTAGAGACACTTAAGACAACAGAACAATGAAGCTATAACTCTGGAATTTATAGACACAGGAAATTAGGGACCTGTAAACAGGAAGCAATTAAAACAACTGAACAAGGAGCTATTAAAAAGCTATTAATAATAATAATAATAATAATAATAATAATAATAATATCAGAGCAATCACCTCATAAAATAGAGACATAGAAAAGTAGGGTTATGGCAACACTAACAGAAACTAGGGATCTTAAAACCAGGTATCTGGGAACCCGAGAGTGAAAACATGAGACAAGGAACACTAGGGCCACTAGAACAAAGCAAAACGAATATAAATAACGAGTATAAAAACTTGAAAACTACTGGAAACTAGAAATTCTACAAGCAAGGAGACAAATAAAGGGAACAGGCATCTCTAACAAGATTTAACGAGGGCGGGGTTCAAGTCGAGAACAACTTCGATTGTATATCATCATCATTAGCAGGTACTTTCATTCATCTGACGTGATGAAGTGTGAAATACTGTTATTAATTACGTTATATGGTACTTTAGCTAGTTTGATAGCTACGTAATATCGTAACTGCTGGAAAGATAACCTTAGCTTTAGCTAACAATTTATTTATGGCCGTTAGATAGCTGAACTTGTGTCATTAAATTATTATATGTTTTCAGTCTATTGCGTAAACCCTATACCTTTACACTCGTGTGTGTGTGTGTGTGTGTGCGTACGGGCGTGTATCCTCTGCAGGTTGATGTGTTTCTCTAGCTCCCTCCGCAGGTTGACCTCGGCGCCGTACTTGCCCACCGTACCGTCGTCCACCAGGATGAAGTGAGAGTGCAGGTTATTTAACACATTCAGCTTACTGAGGGGGTTCAGGAGGGTCTGATAAGGGGCTACCACCTACACACACACACACACACACACACACACACACACACACACACACATTAGTCAATCAGACAAATGAGCCATTTTTCCATATGCTGTGTGAATTTGTATTTTCAACATGGGAACGCAAACACGATACGCTCGCCGTACACGCGAGGTCGTTGTGATATCATTGTGATAACACTGTTGCTAGGCAACTAGGAAATGTGTGAAGCTGTTGTTTGCTGTCTGTGTGTGTGTGTGTGTGTGTGTGTGTGTCTCAGTCTCACATCTCTCCCAATGAGGTCATTACGGTTCTCGATCACCCCCCATGGCGCGATGCCGATGGTGCAAATCTTCCGAGCAGAGCGGGACGAGTGCTCCTTCAGCGCATCACCGACGTGCTTTGCCACACCTACACACACACACACACACACACACACACCACCCAAAAACACCTGCTCGAAATCATTACAGCCTGAAACACGCAGTCAAAATCATCATCATCATCATCATCATCATCACTGTCCCACAAGAGTTAATGTGTGTTTTAGTCTGAACAGAAATGACTAGTATTACAGGGTCATATATGTGTGTGTGTGTGTGTGTGTGCGCGCGTGTACACGTGTGTGTGTGTGTGTGTGTGTGCGCGCGTGTACACGTGTGTGTGTGTGCGCGCATGTGCGTGTATTATCGTGTGTCTACAAATAATAATGATGTCTGCTGCCTTCATAATTGATGCTCTGAATAGCTGTCATTAGGTGAGTGTGTAGGTGTGAGGTGGTATAATGTGTTTATATATCAACAAACAACCTACCTGTCTGTCTCTTCACCTCCGTCTACATATCTACCCGTCTGTCTCTCTCTCTCTGTGTATATACAGTGCTGTGCAAAAGTCTTGGCACCCTATTTTCTTCAGTACAAACTTTGTTATAGATGTTTATTTTCTGACTTCTACATTATTGATTCAGTACGAAAACATTTTAGATTCCAA
>CM075008.1:354978-376260 GCA_037576675.1 Pangasius sanitwongsei | reverse complement strand
CTCCGTCGCTCCCTTACACACCCTCCGTCGCTCCCTTACACACCCTCCGTCGCTCCCTTACACACCCTCCGTCGCTCCCTTACACACCCTCCGTCGCTCCCTTACACACCCTCCGTCGCTCTCTTACACACCCTCCGTCGCTCCCTAGACGCTTCTTTGACACCCTTGGCCACTTTCAGGACACCACTAAACACTTCTTATTCTACATAACTCTCTCAGTAGATGTTCCCTAGACACACTTGTTCACTCTTGAGGGCACTCCCTAGATACCCTTAGTGACTATCGACACTACTCTCTATACAGCTCCCCACACACTCTGGGTCACCATCTAGATGTTTTTAACTGAAAACAGAAGTTCAGTCTCTATTATATATATGTGTGTGTGTGTGTGTCACTCACTGGATCACTGCACGCTCTCCGGTGTGCCATTCCCATAACCGCCTTTAGATTTCATCTGTGCCTGCACCGAGTTCACCTTCAAAACACACACACATACACACACACATACACACACACACACACACACACACACACACACACACACACAGTGAGTCTCTACTTCCATGTGCTCATCTTTTTAAACCAGCACCTAAACAACAATTTACATTAAAGCAAATGCATGTGTGTGTGTGTGAGAGAGTGTTTACGTGTGTGAGAGCGTGTGAGTTTTTAAGTGTGTGTATATGAGAGTGTGCGAGAAAGTGTGTACGTGTGTGTGTGAGAGATTAGGTGAGTGTGTGTGTGTGTGCGAGAGAGAGAGTGTGTGAGAGAGAGGGCGTGTGAGTGTGTGAGAGAGTGTGTGAGTGTGTGTGTGTGAGAGAGAGGGCGTGTGAGTGTGTGAGAGAGTGTGTGAGTGTGTGCGTGTGAGAGAGAGAGTGTGTGAGTGTGTGTGTGTGTGTGTGTGTGTGTGTGTCTCACCGCTGTGAGGCCCATCCCCATATCTCCTGATCCCACGTGTGTCATGTGTACGAAGTTGGTCGGCTCTCCGATCATCGAGCGATCGATTCGCCGTCTCCTCTTCTACACACACACACACACACACACACACACACACACGTTCCTGTTCAGTTCTGTCCTCTTCAGCAGGAGACGCACATCAGTTGTGTTCAGTGTGTGTGTGTGTGTGTGTGTTTTTGACTCACTGGTTGAGGCTGTTCAGCGATGCAGCAGCTAAAGCACACCCAGAACTCCGTCATCTCTCCCCACACACACACACACACACACACACACACACACACACACACACACTTCCTCCCACACACAGTCTCTCTCTCTCTCTCTCTCTCTCTCTCTGTGTCTTTCTATGTCTCTCGCTCTCACACTCTCTCTCCGCGCTTCCTGTTCAGTCTTCAGCTCTGCCACAAGTTTGTGCCGGAAATTGGTGACGGGCGTTCCTCCTGCGCGCACACACACACACACACACACACACACACACAAAAACACACTGTCCAAAACTGTGCTCTATAAGCCCCTAGTTTAGAAGCATGAATAATTCTTAAATCCCACAATGCACTGCGACAATCCAAAAGATGTCCCCTATAGAGGTTACAGAATACCCACAATGCATTTGGCTCTGTGTGTGTGTTTTTTTCTTTTTTAAGAGACTAGGGAATAGGGAACTGATCTTTATTTACATGCGCGTTCACGCTCTGCGGGCACGCGCGCGCACCCTCTCAGAAAGGGGAAAAAAAAAAAAAAACCGGAAGCTGATTTCAATATCAAGAAAAGATTCTAAAACTTTTACTTTAACACACTTTCTGTTAAAATGGACACATAAACTACACACTTACACACACAAACCAAAGCTTCAAACGTGTTAAAGCTGATGTTGACGTTAATTTTAAGGAAATTTTAAACTATTTTACGTGAGAATGAATTTGCCGAATAAATCACCCACAACTTCAGCGGCATTAGCATTAGCATTAGCGTTAGCGCGTCTGACGTCACTCAGACAGCGAATAAATAACGCCAACGCCTATCCGAGCTCAAAACAATTAAACATGTTTAGCCACAAATAATTAAAATGACTAATAAACAGCACACAGTCGCATGTTTAGCAAGTTAGCAACGCAGCTAGCCACTCAGAGGTTAGCTAGCAGTTAGCAAGCCGACGGATGATCAACTTTATTAGTTTATTTCAGTCAAATAACCTGATTAATCCTGCTGAAAATTACTAAATAAAAACTCAGCAACATAACCCGGGTTGTTTTTTAACATAAGACATAAAATAATAAATAGCTGAAGTGACATGATTAAGAGAAAAAAAGATTTAAAGACATTACCTCGGACACTTCCTCGAAGTTGCTGTCAGAAAAAAAAAAATCTGCCTTCAGATTTTCTCTCTGTTCTGCTCACTTCTGCAGATCTATACGTCATATATTCAGGAAATGAAGGCGATTCGATGAGCTACAAGTCAGCCATTTTGGTACCGCGCATGCGCATGATGTTCACGCAGGCCTACACCGTCCCCTCCCTGCCGGATCGTCTAGCGCGCATGCGCACTATTACTCAACGGTCGAGTAGGGGTCAGACTCTGGCGCGAAGCACGCGCCGTTTGTCGTTTTATTAATTAATGTATATTTTGTACTTTTTTATATCTTATTGTTTTTAATCGACATTTAATATGATATCAAACTAGATTACATGATGAATTATAGAAATAATGACAAAAATATTTACCACAAAATATCACCACAAGATGGCGGCAGAAGCTCCTGATGAAAAAAACAACAGAAACCCTCACAGAATCTGTAATGCTTTTAATGGGAATTTTAGTGATTTTAATAGGAATTTTACTGGTTTTAATGGAAACTCCAATGGGCCCTGTGGATTTCTATTGGTAATTTGTTGCTTTCTATTGGTGGCATGTTATGTCTAGTGGATACCATTAAGGATTAATGGTTTTAATGGTTAGCTGATTGTTTGTGATGGTATTTGTAGTGGAAACCATTAGAATTTCTGTGATAGTTTCTATTTTTTTTTTTTTCCAGCAGGGGCCTCAGGGGCCTCAGAGCTCGTTCCCTGTACGTCACTGTACTATGGAAAGTTTTGAGAAGTTTTTCTTATATCCAGTGTCCTTTTAAAATCCCACAATGCAATACAATAGCTTTTGTAATGGATTTGAAAAGATTTCTGAAAGAGTATGAGTGCTGTGTACCTTACCTTAAGTACAATAGCTCAGGGTTTATGTAAAGTACTCACAAGAGGTTGTTGTTTTCTAGCTAATGTAGCTAGAAAAAGCTAGTAATCTGCGCTTTCTCCTGAAGGTCAGAACAGACATTGTTGCTTCTCCCCCACCACCAAATGAACGAATTGTTTGAATTATTTACATAATCATTACAGAAATCTGGTTAGAAGGTGTTGATTAATTTTCTATAACAGCAGCTCAGACAGTAGCTCAGGTTTATATCAATGCGCTCGTTCTGATACGTTATCGTTTCTATAGTAACAGCTCATTCACAAGGACGTGTACAGCGGACACTCCATATAAATGGATTAAAAAACATGTAATTGTTGATGTGGTGAAATTTTGTCTAGTTTTTTGGACTAACTAACTAGCGGACGTCCCACAACATTAAATATATCTATAAATTTTTAATAATCGTTGACAGATTGCTGTTGTATAAGAGGAATAATGCACTTAGGGACATTCTGTTATAGGAAAATAATCAATTTCGGGGTTGTAACTGTAACTCCACTTCATCACACCACCCTGTCGTTGATTATTTTTTTCTTGTTGTGTTTTTTTCCTTACACAACTAATTATTAGAATGATTACTTTCAGTGGAATTCGCCTCACATAAATCTTGTATGAATAAAATTTATGAGCAAAACCTTGTATCATTGCCCCAAAACACAGCTGCACTTACTTAACCATTTTGAGCTCTTGAAAGGGTAGAGCTTCATACTGAAGGAGCCAAATTGATGGAGAAAGTGCTAATTTTAGCAGACTTTGTATAAAATTTCCAGACTTGACTATAAATTATTGCTTAAATAGAAGCATCAGTCAGGAGACTGGATTAGAAGCTTTAATTATCTCTTATGTTTCTTAATGTTTGTGTTTGACGAGTTTGTGCTTGCTAGAAACCAAGTCAGACACAAAACTTTGTACGCACATAAGACTTGACTTAGAGGCACTTGATCTAAATGTAGAGAGGCTGATTTGGCATACACGAAGCTGATGAAATGAGAAGTAATTCTTGAAATTGAAGCTAATGATAAAACAGCATGGCTTCATTTCTGACTGCACCAACATGGATGTATTCTTCCTCAAATTTCATTGCAATGGCTCCTCAAAAGTTCCTTCAGTGGTTTAATTTTCCAAAAAAGCTTCTACTTGGACCTTTTTCTGAAAGGTTATATCTCTGTTGAAGGGTTCTACAGAGAACCTTGGTTCTAGTAGAGGTGTCAAATGGAGTAGAGTGTACACTGTGATGCCAGGTGATCACACACATGGCTGCTGAGACTTTATGGAGAAATCGAGTGTGCTTTGCAGACACCCACGGAGCAGCTAGCCACAAACCAGACACACCCTGTTATTAAGAGAGAGAGAGAGAGAGAGAGTGAGAGAGAGAAAGAAAAAGAGAGAGGCAGACAGTGAGAGGCAGACAGAACGAGTAAGCATACCTCACATCCTGTTTACGTCTGGCACACACAGCTAAAAATGGTCTTCCTAATCTGAATCCAGTACAATCTGGTTATGGGAGAGGGATTAGTCATGATAAGCACGATTAGTAAATTATATAAAATTCACAAACTTTCTCTTTCCATTGATACAAATGAGGAAACACAGATGTAGAGCTTATGTTATGCTGAATGTTCTGCCAATATTAAGCACAAGATGTGTTAATTGTATGGGGCAACCCAAACAAATCCAGGGGTGCCAATAATTTGATCCCAGTAGGAGAAAAAAAACTGAAAGAATGCAGGGTGCAAACTCTGTCTGATGACTCACTCACTTCCTCTAGGGTCACGTAGGACACTCAAAACTCAATGTACATTCAAAACACCACTATATTACACCCTAGGCCGTGAGCACATATAGGGAACTGACAGCCTTTTGTAATCCGGCTTCATTCGCTGATGGTGGACTTTACACATAATTAAATGTAAAATTGAACAAAATATCAGCCACAAGAAACCATCAGTGTACGTTGATCGCTAAAAACAAAACGTAAACATTGGAATGTACGATAAAATTGTAACATTTCCTCCAAAATACTCAGAAAACAAATGATTATAAAGACAGATAAACTTTGCAATAGAGTACCTACTAAAGATCACTGATTATTAAGTACTGACCCATACTTATGATCAATGTGTTTAACCAATCAGTGATCTTTAATTGTTTCTAGCTCCACCCACAATTCCGTTTGGTTCTTGTGGTACACTAGAAACCCAAATTCTTCCAGGAGAACTAATGACAGATTGTGTCTGTTGTTAACAGCTGTTTTAGAAGAAAGTGAATGTAGTGTAAGTTTAAAACCAAATAATAAAAAAAAAACATTATTGTACATTTAAGGGCAGATTTACATTGTTTATACGCTGGGAGAACAAAAATGTTAGTAATAATACAGTAATGGATCTTTCTCACACTAATCTGTACAAATTTTCTTTTTTTAATTCTTATAATTAAAAAAAATATTGTGATGCAGGAAAAGATTGAGCGAGAGAGAGAGTGTAAATATTGCACATTTCTACAAGTCTAGCTCTACTCTAGATTATGTATTAATATTATCTATAGATCTTTTTCACAATGGCGGTGTTGTTATATCTGGTAATAAAAATAGTAATATTAGCGTTCTGGTTGCCACTTTGAACAATGTTTAGGTACTGAAATGCACGAGTGACAGAGAATCTAATGTCTGTTAGTGGAATATTCTGGAGTAAGGTAAGCTAGCTACATTTTTAACACATAGCTGTCTATCTAGTTCATTAGTTTGTTGAAATCGATCACCTGACACAGCTGCTAATAAACACAGCACCAATAAACTAGCTAGCATATCGGTGGGAAATGAGTGAATCCCCAAGTAGGGATGTTTGGTTGAATTATTTTGTGCATTGATGGACGCTGTAGTGATTACGCGCTGTATTTGCTGCTGTTGTTCACTACCTATTCGGAGGGACTGAAACACTACTACTTACACTTCCGCAACATGTAAGTGTGAAAAAGATCCATTACTGTATTGTATTATTACTATTTTGTTGATCTATGATAAGAGCTAAACGTTGCTTTAGAAATTAAATTTACATTTAGTCTTTATTTAACTAACAAACTTTATGGTTGTTTTTTTACTTACAGACTCAGAAGAAACTTGACATCAGAACTTTTTCAGCAGTTTGTGCTACAGTAGCTCTTCTGTGGGATCCGACCAGACGGGCCTTCACTCCCCACACGCATCAGTGAGCCTTGGGAGCCCATGACCCTGTCGCTGGTTCACTGGTTGTTCTTCCTTGGACCACTTTTGGTAGGTACTAACCACTGCACACCGGGAACACCCCACAAGACCTGCTGTTCTGGAGATGCTCTGACCCAGTCGTCTAGACATCACAATTTGGCGCTTGTCAAAGTCGCTCAGATCCTTACGCTTGCCGATTTTTCCTGCTTCCAACACATCAATTTTGAGAACCGACTGTTCACTTGCTGCCTAATAATCCCTCACCTTTACAGGTGCCACTGTAACGAGATAATCAACGTTATTCACTTCATGGCTGATTGGTGTATTATATATGTGTATATATATATACTGTATATATGACTAAATATATGAACATAGAAATTAGAAATTAAACTTGAACCCACAAACATTTATTGTTTTATTGTTGTTGTTGTGGTTGACGTAATAAAAATGATAAAAAAAAATGACGAACATAATTAATTACAAATGATGATTAATAATAGTTCTGTAAAATAAAACTAAATAATAACAAATTGTTAAAAGAAATTGGGTATCTCAAATTAAAAATAAAAACTAATAAAATGAGAATGTTAAATAAAATATCAATGAAAATAAACATGAGCTGAAAAAAAAAAAAAACCCCAAAAAAACCTCCTGTTTGTTTTTATCTCTCAACTGTTAGAGGCTCGAGGGGCGGCGCTTAGCGCGAAGCTCTCTGATTGGCTGGAGGGTGGTGACCCACGTTGTGGCGCTGTTTAAATAGCCAATCAGGGGCGGCGGAGAGGGTAGAGCAGCGCGCGAGCGAGCACTCGGCTTTCTCTTGGTGGAAGCTCGCGGAGGAGCAGCAGCGTCACCGACTTTCACCGTCTCCAAAATGGAGGACTCGAGTAGTTGACGTTTCGCCTTTTCTTTTTAAACTTCAAAAAAAAAAAAAACCGCCACCTCTTTTTGTGTTCGCCTCGCTCGCGATCAGCATTTTAAAAAAAAACCGCCATTTTTTTTAAATAAACATCTTTGCGCGTGAGAGAAACATGAAGTTCATCATCGGAATCGGAGGGTGAGTGCGCGTGCAAGAGAGAGAGAGAGAGCGCGCGTGCGAGATGTACAGGCCGCGTGCACGTACAGTAACGAATGAATGAAAGGATCTCACTTCCGGTTTGTGTCGCGTGGTCGCTCGCCATTGTTGTTAATAAAATTCTACATATTTAAATTTTTTTATTAATGTTATTAAAAAGTAATAATAGTTAATAGTTTAAATTTGTGGTTTTTTTTATTATTGTTATTCAAAAAAATAATATTTTACATTTTAAATTTTTTTATTAATGTTATTTTAAAAAAAGTAGTAATAGTTAATAATATTGTACATTTGTTTTTTTAAATTTTTTTTTATTAATGTTATTAAAAATAAGTGAATAATTTACATTTTTTTAGAATATTTTTTTATTAATGTTATTTAAAAAACAGGATGTAAGGTGTATTTATATTATTAATAATAATAATCATAAATAGTTTTTTTTTGTTTTATTTTAGGTTTATTAGATAAAGATTTAATGTTAAATGTTTCATATAAATGTGTGTGTATGTATGTATATGTATATGTGTATGTGTATATATATATATATATATATATATATATATATATATATATATAAAAAATAACATAACGCTCCCGAGAGTCCAGATTGTTTTAGTTCACTACATAGTGTGCACTATTTAATGAGGGCATTTCACTTGGGAGTCAGTGTGTGTGTGTGTGTGTGTGTGTTAATGAACCTTGTTGTTGTTGTTGTTGTTGTTGTCAGGGTGACTAACGGGGGTAAAACGACCCTGACTGACCGTCTGCAGCGGAATCTGCCCAACTGCTGTGTGGTGCATCAGGACGACTTCTTCAAGGTCAGCGTCATAAAAATAAATAAACAAAAGATAAATTCTAACGAGATGAGATAATAACTCATTATCATATCATCGCTGTCTGATGGAAAACCTCGTAACTTTACTGTCGTTGCTTTTGAAATCTCCGCCTTGTGTATAAATCGTGTTTGTGGTGAATGAACGGACCAATAGGGACGGTTTCGGAATAACACCTCGTGAGCTTATCGATAAGGCTGTGAAAGCTCTCCGTCAGATCCGGCGCTCACGGACACGGATAACAGACGTCCTTTAAATCGACCTCGTTTGGTTTGTACTCTGTTTTCCGATTTAGAAATTATTTTTTAAAAGAGACGTTAATCCTTTGAAACGATCGTTTTGGAGTTACGAGGCTTTCTTCCGACAGCGAACATGTAGAGATTATTATTATTATTATTATTATTATTATTATTATTATTAATATTTACAGTTCAGATTTTGTAGCTGTGTCTCTGTGACTTTATGACTTTGCTCCGGCAGTAGCAGCAACTTCCCTAAAAAATAAATAAATAAATAAAAATTGAGGGAAGAAAGAAAGGGAACTTGCTGTCACTGACTTGAAGGTTAAAGCCTGTAAGTGTTTAGTAGTTTACTTTCTGTTCCTCACTTCCTGTGTGTAAACTTGAGCAGGCTGCTGAGATGTTAGTTTAGCTATATTTAGCGTTAGCAGGGTGTGTATGTTAAGGGGCGTGTGTGTGTGTGTGTGTGTTGGAATGTTTGAAGGTTAGAATGCTAGCTGTGTAGATGTTAGCATAAAGCAAAGCTAAAGCCATATCCGACCGGTTCAGCCTCGCTGAATGTACACGCGTGTGTTTCAGCCCCAGGATGAGATCGAAGTCGGGGAGGATGGCTTTAAGCAGTATGATGGTAAGCGCTGTGTGTGTGTGTGTGTGTGTGAGTGTGTTTTGTGTGTTTGTGTGTGATTTAAGGCGCCTTGATTAATGAATGCAGTGTGCATGTTTCTTAATTGAGACGCCCCCTGGATGAAGTGCTGTCCTGCCATCTGATTGGCTCTCTGCACGTGTGTGTGTGTGTGTGTGTAGTGATCACAGCTTTGGACATGGACGCCATGATGAGCACCATCTACGCCTGGCAGGAGAACCCGGTGAAGTTTGAACGCTCTCACGGTGTGGAGAGCACGCTGGATCGTGAGATCCTCCCTCGCTCCGGAGAGGACGAGGACGAGAGCGTGCACATCCTCATCGTGGAAGGGTTTCTGCTCTACACCTACGGGTATATACACACACACACACACACACACACACACACAAGTTTGTAATGGTTTCGTTTCGTTTTCGTTATAATTGATTTAAATTCTACGTGCTAGCCGACATGCTGGTGTGTCATGTTTCGCGGTTGCCTAGCAACGCAGGTCTCTCAGCTTTTACTGCTTGAATTGTGAGTTTCAAAAAAATGTTGAAAAAAACGCTTTAACGTTCCTAATGGGTTTGTTTCGTTTTTGCTATAAAGAAACGCAACATAGTCGTTTGGTATGTTATGCTCGTACTACCGTGTTCACTGGTTGCCTAGCAACAGCGTTTTCTCAGTTTGAACCACTTTGAACAGTGAGTTGGCGTTCCCGTGTCGAGCAAAAAACACTAAAGTCCATTGGAATACACCATTTTTATAAAACGTTGCTTAGGTGTAACGCTGAAACGTAGTTCGAAAATAGTTCATTTCAGTGGAAAAGTGCTGTTTGTTTATTTGTTTGTTTGTTTGTTTTTGTTTTCAGTCCTCTGATTGACGTGTTTGATCAGCGGTTGTTTATTTCCATCCCGTATGAAGAATGCAAAAAGAGGAGGTGGTGAGTATCATTGTGAGTGTGTTTTGATAAAACGGTCCAATCTGGTCAATTCTACATCTCACGTGTGTGTGTGCGTGTGTGTGCGTGTGTGTGCGTGTGTGTGCGTGTGTGTGCGCGCGTGTGTGTGTTCAGCTCAAGGAACTACGCTGTGCCGGACCCCCCGGGTCTGTTCGATGGTCACGTTTGGCCCATGTACGTCAAACACAAGAAGCTGATGGAGGACATGGGAGTGGATGTCGGTGAGTGTGTGTGTGTGAGTGTGTGTGTGAGTGTGTGTGTGAGTGTGTGTGTGAGTGTGTGTGTGAGTGTGTGTGTGAGTGTGTGTGTGTGTGAGTGTGTATTCCAGTCTCTCAGTGAGCTGGGACACAGGGTTGAGAGCTACAGTTGAAATTTTATATCATGATACCTTGTTTTTGTTGTTTTTAAACATTTGATAAATTATGGACTGAATTTTCCGAAATTCAGGAAACATTTGCTAAACGTGTGTGTGTGTGTGTGTTTTACAGAACAACTTAACGGAACCCTGTCGAAGGAGCAGCTGTTTAACACCGTGTACGGAGACATCATCAACAACATCCAGAAGCTAATGAGGTGAACATCTGAATATTCATTCATATCAAAGACACAAGAAACATTCAGATATTCATTTCAGTGCAGCATCATGAGGTGATTTTTCTGTTGATTGCTAATGTGTGTGTGTGTGTGTGTGTGTGTGTGTATGTTCCAGGTCTGTTGATCAGCACTAAGCCGCAGAAGGAGGAATACGAAGTCATCTCTGCCGCAGAAGAGTGTGCGTGTGTGCGTGTGCGTGCGCGTGTGTGCGCGTGTGTGTGTGAGTGTGTGTGCGTGCGTGAGTGTGTGTGCGTGTGTGTGTGTGTGGTCTCAGACTGGCTCTGCGTTGACTGTTATCTGCTTTAGCTCTTTTATACCTGTATATCCTCCATATTTATTTGCTGTAATAACAAAGCGAGCTCCTGTTAGATGCTCTGGAGAGTTTAATACACACTCCGTATTAAAGACGCCACTCCTACACCTATGTGTGTGTGTGTGTGTGTGTGTTTTGTGTCCTACTTGCTGTTGGTTAAAAAATAAAATGTCCACAGTGATCAGCTAAGTGTGTGTGGTGCTGTTACAGTAAAATAATCAGTGACTTTATTATTAATTAATTAGTTATTACTAAGAGTTACTGTTATCACTCTGACGTTGATTATTTTCCTATAACAGCACGTCCCTGTGTGTTTTATTCCTCTTACACCACAGCAATTAGCCAGCGATTACAAGTTTTTATTTATTAAAGAAAAACATCATACTTTTTATCAGTTTATAGTTAGTAGTTAGTTCCTGTTGTCACTTACGTTATAGCAGCTATAAACAGTCGTTCCCTCACCAGCCTCTCTTTATTCTCTCTCTTCAAGTTAATAAGACAAAAAAATCGCAGCTTGTTCCGCATGTTACTGAGAAACCGCAAAAGAAGCGTAAACTCCTCTGTCCTGAAGATGTCGGAAAACTTAAAGTTACAGCTTCACCTCTGACTGTTACAAAGCGCTGACACTGGTGACTCCTTCCATAGATGTTAAATAAACACATTTCTCCTTACAGATCAATGATTACACACATTTTTTTAATCTGTTTTTGTAGAGCGTCCGCTGTACGAGTCCCTGTGAATGAGCTGTTACTATAGAAACCATAACGTATTAGAACAACTGCGTTAATATAAACCTGCGCTACTGTCAGAGCTGCTGTTATAGAAAACTAATCAACACCTTCATTTTTTGACTGAAGTGTCCCTTTGATAGAAACTAAGATAGAAACTGCGTCTGATACACGCCACCAGGTCACACTGTATACTTCCGTGTCCTGTTTGATCATTTTAGGGAACCTTTAAAAGTTCTATGTAGAACCTACAATAGAGTGTTTCCCTGTGAGAAAGATTTCCAAGAAATGGAAATTATTTAGAAAAAAAATGATAACTGAGTCCAAAATCTCAGTGTGCTTCATATACAAAAGGTTAAAATACTAAAACATTAATACACACCAAAAATAAAATAGACATCAATCTATCAAAATTGTTTGTATTTAACAGGTTAAACATTTAGTTTTTTTTAATGGCTCTGGAAATTCGATGATCAGTCACATGATAAATTTTAATATTGCTCGTTTAACGGTTTTACTGTTTCGTGTGTCTTCGATATTCAAATATGAATCATGAGATGAGTTTGATATAATGTTTATGCCAAAAAAAAAAAAAAAGAGACATAAAACAAGCAAGGAAATTGGCCACAGAACTGTAGTAGGTTCCTTCAGAACAGGAGAAGAAATGACGTCCATTAGTTTTAATCACATTTCCATGATAGTATATTTTTTATATCACATAAACCGAACCGCACTGATTCAACACTGATTACTCCGTCATCTAGTAAATCCAAGATTTAACCCCTGGATAGTAAAGTTTATTGTAAAATGTTCTTTCATAGGGGAAAAGTGTACAGATGATTGATGGGGGAAAAAAACAGAATATATTAATAACCCAATTTGCAAGTGATTTCATACTGAAGTATCCTGTGACCTGCCCAGTTTAACAAAGCGAACAGGATGTGTGTGTGTTTTGGGTTTGTACTGTAGTGTATTTTTAACTGTACATGTTGTACGAATTTATTTACAGTTTCAGCACACACACACACACATGCACACACACACACACACAGGGAAAGAGTGAAAGAGTGAGAGTTTTGGTGAAACCCCAATTACAGAAATAGAACTGGATCTGAAGTCAATAATATTGAGATGGGTGTGTTGTGTGAATCATAAACTCAGCCCACACACACACACACACACTCCAATATACCATTTTCCTAAGATGATGCTCAATATAATGTTCCATCATTACTGCTGACACAGAACCATTTTGAGGAACATGGAAACATCTAAAATCTGGAACACTGGGGAAAAAAATGGAAGAGTAGGATAGAAACTAGGCAATAAAAAAATTTGGAAAAAAATAAATTCCATGAAAGCATAGACAAGGGAACAGGGGAATTAATGACCTGCAAACTGGGGACACTGGGATGGAGGATGAAGGAAACTAGAGAACATCTAAAATCTAGAAAATGGAATTAAGGGAACAAATATACCCAGGACTTGGACAGCGGTAACTATGGAAAAGGGGAAACTATGAAGAACTAGGACACCAGAAATAAGGGGAAAAAGGAAACTAAGGAAACTGTGAACTCATGGCACTGGAAATTAAAGATGAAGGAAATTATAGATCCTGGAAACCAAGCATCTGTAAACTAGAAACACTGGTAACTAAAGAAGAAGGACACTATGGAACACCTGGAACTAAGAAACAAAGGAAAAAGGAAACCAAGGATCTGCAAACTAGAGACACTGAAAACTAAGGAATCCATTAAAAAACATGTGGACAAGGAAACCAGGGACACTGGAAATTAAGGCAGTAAAAACTAGTAACAAGTAAAGTGGGGAATAGCAGTAAACTAGACACACTGAGAAAAGGGAAAGACTAGATAAGAAACTAGGAAATAGACTGAAACTGGTAATAAACAACATGGATACAAGGAAACTAAGAACCTGTAAAGTATTGACACTGGAAATTAAAGGAAAGGGAACTAGCGAACACCTGGAGTCCAGAAATGAGAAAAAAAAAAAAAACAACAGAACAGCAACTGAGGAGCTGTAAACTGAGGACACTGGATATTCGGGACAAAGGATACTAAAGAACACATAAAATCTAGACAATAGAAAGAAGGGAACAAGTATACCAAGGATCTATAAACTAGAGACAGGGGTAACTAGAGAAGGAGTCAATTATGGAACGCTTGGAAATGAGAAACGAAGGAAAAATGAAACTAAGAACCTGTAAAATAAGGACATTGTTGGTTGCGGGTTCTTGCAGGTCTACTAGAGACTAAGGAAAGTGGAAATTAAGGGAAAATGAGCACCTGAATTCTAGAAAGTAGAAACAAGAGAAACTAAAGACCTGTAAACTGGAGGCAGTGAAAACTAGGGAACAAGAAAACTAGCTGTAAATTACACACTAGGAAACAAACTAGTAATACTAAAAAAAAACAAAAATCATGGCAATAAAGCTAACAAATGAAGGGAAAAGGACAAAATGAGAAACAAGGGAACTAGGGAATAATAAAAACTGAGGACCTGTAAAATAGGGACACTGGAAATTGAATAAAAATATGAAAAGGATTGGGGACAAAGAAACTGATGACCTATAAACTAGGGAAATTAAGGGCAAAAGAATTTACCTTCAAATCAGCAAACCAAAGAACCCTATAAGGTGATAAATGGAACCATTTTTATCATTAACTTCCCTTTTTTTTAATCATAACCCATGCTCTTTACATAAAAAATATGAATTTATCTGAAATGTGTCCTGATTTTTCATGTTTTGTTCCTCACAGGGATTCTGTGAGACTGTGTATCTCTGGTATTTAAATAAATAAATAAATAAATAAATAAATAAAGATACCTTCTTCAAAAATGCTACATTTTTTGAATACTGTAAATAAACACACAAGGTCATGACCCCAAAACAGCTAAACAACATTTACAGGAATACGCACATATGTGAGAGTGTGTTTGTGTGTTTAGCACAAAGGTGGCTATTGCACTAGTGTGCGATTGTCGTACAGATAGTTGACTCTCATGCCTTGTTACAGCATCAGCACTGACCACCACCATGCACACACACACACACACACACACACACACACACACACATGCAGTTGAGAGAGTGTAGTGTAGCCAGTCCTGAAAAAATCTCTCTTGGAAAATTTCAAACTAAGCAAGCATATTTCATTCTGTTGCATCACATAGACATTTGGCTTTTTCCAGGGAAAAAAAACACACACACACACACACACACACACACACACACACACCGCAGCATTAAGGTTAAACCCACACCAAATCATAGTGTATATGAATCAGTTTGTGTTTTGAGTGTGTATCTCTTTTTCCAGAATAACATGCACATCTGAACTTCAACACACACTCTGATATTTAAACTACAGAGCAGTGTGTGTGTGTGTGTGTGTGTGTGTGTGTGTGTCTGTTAGGTATCTGTGGTGTCGGTGGTCTACCTGCGTCCTTCTCTAACTGATTGTTAAACTGTAAATGAGGTATTAAATGTTCAGCTGCTCACTCCGCGACCCGCAAGGCCCTTCAGAGTGTTGTGAGAACAGCTGAAGGTATCATCGGCAACAAACGTCCATCCCTTCAGGACATCTTTCATCTGCGATGTCTGAGGAAGGCCCGAAAAATCACAACCGACCCTAGTCACCCAGCACACAGTCTGTTTATCAAACTGCCATCAGGCAGGCGATACCGGAGCATTCAGTCCAGAAGCAGCAGGCTGGAAAACAGCTTCTACCTGCAGGCTATCAGAACCCTTAATAACCTGTAAAAACTGTCTCTAAAACTGCACTATTATCCCCCTTCATATCATATCAAACACTACAAAAAACATCATGTCTTTATTGAATCTTGCATACTTTGCACAACTACATTCACTACCTCAGAGCAAAATCTCCACCTCAGCCTTGCACCTGCGCACCTTTACTTTTTATTGTTATCATATTATATTGTGAATCTGTTAGTAATCATTATTCCACATTTCTGTCTCTTAAATTTGTCTTGATCGCCCCTTTATTATTTATTTCTGTTGTTATTATTGTACTGCTGTAGACTGCCTGAGCCTCACAAAAAGCATTTCAATGTACATTGTCACTGACACTTGTATATATGACAAATAAACTTGAAACTTGAAATGTATGTCTCTGCCACGTTCCTATCTCAGTGAGCTCGAGAACAATTTGAGTTTAACAATGGACATTGTCACAAAGCAGCTTTACAGAAATCCAGATATAAGATTTTAATTTAAATTTATCCCTCATTTTTCTTGCATGATATCGTCTGACAGTTTGATGTAACTACAATATGTCACACTGAAATTTATGTTTTGGCTGTAAATACACTCAAAAGCCCTATGGAATGTCATCAATATTAAATACACAAATATGACACTATTTATTAATTAATTTATTAATAATATCATCCCATTAAAGTCCACAGAAAGTTTTTTTTCCTGCATGGAGACATTGAGACCTTCCTCAGGCACTTCTACTCAAGAAACATCTTGCAACCTCGGAGACATGAACTACATGCTATTCATTTTAATAATCTGAATATGGAGTTCAGAAAGTCAACGTATGCAGGTGCGTAACCCGACTCTGAATACGAGGAACTTTCCCAGCATAATTACTGACATAATTTGGGACTTAAGTCTTAAGTCAAATCTAAATACAGCCCTGTGTGAGGAACAAATAAAGTGAATAGGAAACTATTTGTATTTGCCCTAACATGAAGATAATTAATTTTACTTGGCTCAGATTAAAAAAAAAAAAAAGTAAATTAAATGTCACTGACCAGGAAACATTACTGTAGGTAGATAAATTTAAATTACACTGCAACATTTTAATTTATTATAAATTTTTTTTTCCACCTAAACTTGCCAGAAAAGATTGTGAATGAAGTTGTAGCTCAGGACTCGTGCATTAATGGATGCCTCTGTATTAATTCTGTCCCGGTTGACCCAACATACACTGTATACTGCCTGTTCCGGTTTGTCCTTTCCATATATGGTCATTGTTTCCTTCTGTTTAACGCACTTCACTTCTGCATCCACGTGGTGCTATGTGTATGTTCTGAGTGAGAAGATCACATCTGGTACACACACACACACACACACATATACACACACGTTCCTCACGTTCCTCCTCAAATGTCTCGCCTCTGTTTGTACAGTTTTTTTTTATAGCTTTTATGAATTTGACACAGTTTCTGTTTGGGCTGAGATCAGCAGCGTGGTGTGTGTGTGTGTGTGGTCAGTGTAGGGAGTAGGAGAGTGTGTTTTTCTCAATTTCAGGCTCAGAAACCAGGCTAAACTACTCACAGCTACCACAGGCCTTTTGTGGTCAAATGTCTCAAACACACACACACACATACACACAAATGTTGAGAAAAAGAGCGTAAACAGACAAAGAGCATAAACAAGTCTGTAAATCCCCTTATAGCTCACTGCTTTTATTGCTGCTGTCTCAGTTTAGACGTGTTTCACTGACCGCCGTCACCACACACACACACACACACACACACACACACACACACACACAGTACGTGTGAGCATTGTTGGCGTCAGAACAAATCTAATGGGAGAATATTAGATCTCCCGCAGGGAGGTAAAGATTCTTCACACAAACATCTAACAAACGTCAAAACAATGTCGGTATATTACGTCTCAGCTCTGGTTGCTAATCGTGAAGATGATTTTTACAGCGCATTTACAGTATATTGGATTTTTGAGTCTGAATACTCTTATAACTAGTGTGAAAAATTCATGACTTCTTTGTGAATGTTGACCGTCACTGTTTGTTTGTTGGTATGCACTTATCAGTTATGTCATTCTGACTGTTGTTCTGTTGTTTTTCTTTTGTTTTTGTCTCGTGTTGGTCTTTGTTCTGGTTGTGTTTTCACTGGCTGTGCTAAAATCCAAACATTTTTGCCAATTCCAATGAATTCATTTTGGCTGTAGATTCATAATAAACTGTTAACATGGATACTAAACTGAACGCTGTATAAAATCTGCATTTATCTGTAAATTACATGCAATTGGTTCCAGTGTTATGTGTATGTGTGGCGCAACGTTACCATAACAACAAGAATCATATGAGTTCGGTCTGTTTTTTAATTTCATTGCTCTATTTCGATTGAGACGTTTACAAGGACCTTTTTTTTTTTTTAAAATTCTGATTGATTTTATTTATTGATTAATGATTATTAGACTGCATGTAATTGTAGTGATTGTTGTCCAGATGTTGATCTTTTGTCTGTTTGCACCATTCTCACTGTTGTTTGTATCATTTGTTTGTGTTGTTTTGTTTGTTGTTTCTATCTTTTGTCTGGCTGTTGAGTTTCTGTTGTTTCAATCTGTAGATATTTTTTCTGGTTGCGTTTTTCATCTGTGTTAGAAAATACACTTTCAATTACTTTTATTAATAAAACTTTTCAATTACTGGTGCAGCCAGTGTAATGTTTAAAATTCTTTACAGTCCTGTAATAATCATCTACTTTCAAAGATACATCAGAGAAACTCATCGTTTACAATACTGCCATGCAATGGATTTGGTTTATTATTATTATTTTTTTTCAATTCAGGCCTCTGTTTATATTTTTCCGGTATGAAAATTAGCTCTGCCCACAATGTGACTTCTTAAACTAAAAAATTATTGGACAGAGCTGTGGACATATTTCATGTTGTCTTTTTTCACCACACAGTGTACCACCCCACCCAAAAAAAAACAAAACAAAATACTTGAACCATCCAGCTCAGTGTTATATAACCTCAAGAAGCCACAATGGCAACACATCTGTGTGTGTTTTCCAGAAAGGTCAGTGCTGTGCCACTGGATGGCAAAACCACCTACAGTGTCTGAGGTTAAGGAGATGACATAATTCCTGTTATGGAACAAAACACTACGAGAAGCAGAGAGAGTGTGTGTGTGTGTGTGTGTGAGAATATTGAATATGTTCATGACTAAACCTAAATGGTGACCAGACATTTAAACACACACCTCAGTATTACAGTACAGGTTTTCCTTTTGTTATTACTAGAAATGAGTCATGTTAAGGTTCTGTCCAAAACGCAAAAATTACTGAGAGATATTTTAAGTTTCCCGATGCACAAATGTGGTAAATGCTTCACGGGGTATTTCCAAACCCAATCGTAAATGGAATAAATGCAATACAGAATCGTAATATGAGTTTCTTTCACCTTCAGGGAAACTGTAAGTTTGAGATATATAAGGATTAAAAAAACAGAAGGAGGTGTGCGGTTACAGGAAAATAATCAACTTCAGGATGGTTACTGTAACTCCATTTCACAACAGGCTACATCAGACCACTCTCAAGTTGATTATTTTAATATAACAGGCCATACATTTCATGCATTTCTGGTTACATTTAATGTTGTGGAATGTCCATGAAACAAGTTAGTTATGTTATAGCTGTTATAAACACTTGTTCCCTCACCAGCCTCTCTTTGTCTTTAAAAAGACAAAAAAAAAAAAAAAAAAAATACAGCTTATCTTGTTAAGAAACCACAAAGTGTAAACTTCTCTGTCCTGAAGATGTCAGAAAACTTAAAGTTACAGCTCTGACACTGGAGACTCCTTCCATAAATGTTAAATAAATGTCTCCTCACAGATCAGTGATTTTTTATATGACGTTTTATATGTGGAGCTTCCGCAATACAAGTCCCTTGGAATGAGCTGTTGCTATAGAAACGATAACGTATTGGAATGAGTGCATTTATATAAACCTGTGATTTACAGCTGCACTACTGTCAGAGCTGCTGTTATAAAAAATAAATCAACACCTTCTGACCAATCACAATCCAGAATTCAACAGCAGTGTGGTATAAATCATGGTAGACTTGAACCAATGAATGGGTTTTTCCATGTTATAATAAAAAAATTTTGTTTCCTCGTCATTAATGTTTGTGATGTTACACTGTTAGAGTTTGTTTGATTATCACGTATTAGCTTTCAACAGTGTGATGTTACTGCATTCTCTTTTCTGGCGACTCTTCTGTGTGATGCAGCGTCTCTGTACCTTGTTCCAAATCGTATATTCATTTTTCAGGATGAATTTAAGTAAGAACACTTATATCTTACTGTAGCAGTTTGAGACACAGCCCATGAGTGTGTGTGTGTGTGTGTGTGTGATTGGCTGGCATTATTTTGATGATTTCATCATGTCAGTTATCTTCAGAATGTTCAGAGCAGGAGCTGATGGAAACGCGCGCGCACATACACACACACACACACACACACACACACACACACACACACACTTTTTTGTTGGAAATTCTTAGCTTAAGAAACATGGAAACAGACAGAAGGAAAGAGTGGCAGACGGAGGAAGAGTGTGAAAGATGAGTGTTGGTGAATCAGTATTTACTCAGACTAAGCACCATTTCACCTCACACACACACACACACACACAGTGGTTGAGGGTTGAACCGGAGATTTGTTGTTGTTTCTCTTTTAAGGCCAAACTGTTAAACACAGGCGATTTTATGCCCTCACAGAGAAGGAGGGGCCAGATGGGGCTCACACACACACACACACACACACACACACACACACACACACACACACACACACACAGAGTGTCTAAAACACTGACCAGAGCTGCATGTCTAAGACATGCAGATCCAGACCAGACTGAGTAGTAGTACCTACATTCCCGGCGGACCCAAACACACATACACATACGCCCACACACACATCCATGTGGGAGTTTTAAAGCCTGTTGGTTTTGGCCGGATGTCAGGTTGGCAGTGAGAACAGGAATATGTGCATGTGTGTGTGTGTGTGTGTGTGTGTGTGTGTGTGTGTGTTTGCAGGATGTCCAGCAGACAAATGAATACATTTAGAGCAATATTTCAGTGCAGTGTGAAACACACACACACACCTACCTATATTCTCATATTTTCTGTATAGCAGTAATAATAATAATAATAATAATAATAATAATAATAATAATAATAAACTTATTTTTACAAAAATTTTCATTTTCACATTTAAAACTTCATGGAGCTTTAAAGTAAATAATAAAGTGAATGATAACCTTAATCAAATAGTCACATTTATATAACACAGATGTGTAAATGTTAGGGGTATAGGGATATAGGGGATAGGGATATAAGGGATAGGGATATAGGAGTTAGGCGTATAGGGTTTAGGGTACAGGGGTATAGGAGTTAGTGGTATAGGGGTTAGGATTTTAGGAGTTAGGGTATAGGGGTATAGGAGTTAGGGCTATATGGAGTAAGGGTATAGGAGATAGGGTATAGGAGTTAGGGGTATAGGGGATAGGGATATAGGGGATAGGGATATAGGGGATAGGGGTATAGGGGATAGGGATATAGGGGATAGAGATATAGGAGTTAGGGATATAGGAGTTAGGAATATAGGGGATAGGGATATAGGAGATAGGGATGTAGGAGTTAGGGATATAGGGGATAGGGATATAGGAGTTAGGGATATAGGAGATAGGGATATAGGAGTTAGGGATATA
>CM075008.1:330989-342254 GCA_037576675.1 Pangasius sanitwongsei | reverse complement strand
CACAGAGTCCTGACCTCAACCCGATAGAACACCTTTGGGATGAATTAGAGCGGAGACTGCGAGCCAGGCCTTCTCGATCAACATCAGTGACTGACCTCACAAATGCGCTTCTAGAAGAATGGTCAAAAATTCTCATAAACACACATCTTGTGGAAAGCCTTCTCAGAAGTTTTGAAGGGTGGGCCAACTCCATATTAAACCCTACGGATTAAGAATGGGATGTCACTAAAGTTCATGTGCATGTAAAGGCAGACATCCCAAAACTTTTGGCAATATAGTGTGTAATTATATATATATATATATATATATATAAGGCCGTTTTTTCACGAGATCTGTCAATATCCCTTTGTCGAATCCAGTGTCGAATAAAAGCCAGCCACACCTAACCAATCAAACAGTTTGTCAATGCGAGGCATTGGGTATGCGTTGAATTTAGACACCGCATTGACTTTTTTAAAGTCCTCATAAAACTTGACTGAACCGTCCACCTTGGGCACTAAAACTACCCGACTGGACCAGTCACTGTGGGACTCCTCGATTACTCACATATCGAGCATGGCCTTGAGAACATTCCAAAACACTTCTTTTTTGTGCTCAGGTAAACATTAGGGGAGGCTGCGTACCATCACATAGCATCTCTATGTGGTGTTTTATGAGATTAGTGATACTGTGAATTACGTCTGAAAACTCCGCCTGCAACTTGCCAACCTCTTTAATTTGTGATGGCGAGAGGTGGTTGCCGCGCTCAGCCTCTATCTGTTTGCCTTACCTGATAGTTGACATCCCTGACTCGCTGAGTGACCTCAAAGGCCACTTGGCGAGTAATTTAGGGCTCAACAAAGGTAGTAAAACATGCACTTGATCTCCTGGTGCAAACTTCTGTAGCTGAGTACCCCTTTTATACAACCGGGATTGAAGTTCTTGTGCCTGACACAAATTGAATTTTGTATTGAATTTAATTTTTGCTGTTAGAAGGTCCCTGCTCCCTATTTTCCCTAATGACATCAAGATGCCACAATGCTTGTGTCTGTACAACAATTCAAATAGGTAAAACCCAGTGGAGGCTTGCGGGACCACTCATACTGCAAATAACAGGGGCTTGAGCCACTTATCCCAATTCCATGCATCATCAAGTACAAACTTATGAATCATATTTTTAAGCATTTGATTAAACCATTCGACCAGCCCATCCATCTGCGGATGGTGAACACTGGTGTAAATCGATTTAATCCCCAATAAGTCGCAAAGATTTTCATAGTGTCTGTGACATAAACGTAGTGCCCTGGTCTCTATGTAGATCTCTTTCAGGATCCCGACTCAGGGGATAACACGGAAGAGTGCCTCTGCAACATTACGTGCTGAGCTGGAGCGGAGAGGCACTGCTTCTGGGTATTGCGTTGCAGAGTCTACTAGAACTAACCCAAAGCAATGCCCTTATGCAGTCCGATCTAATGGCCTGATGAGGTCCATGCCAATTCTTTCGAAGGGGATCTCGATTAATGGCGAGGGGTGCAATGGCGCTTTTGGAGTGGCCAGCGGATTCACCAGCTGACATTTGCGACAGCCCTTGCACTTGCACACATCGTCATGAATGCCTGGCCAATAGAATTGGCCATGAGTCGGTTTAATTTTTTATCCGGTCCTTAGTGCCCTAGATTATGGTGAGCTGCATCACTGGATGTAATCTATCCTTGATAATTGAGAAATATAGTTGGGATATTTAACATTAGCCTGAATTTGCTGACCATCAATTACTCTCACTTGGTCAAAGGCATGACTCATGGTCTTGTCACACAATTGCTCCAAGGGGAAATCCCCTAGGAGGATTCCTGCCAAGAGTGGAGGGGCAGAGCCCTCCCCACCCTCTGTGTACCCTTGATGCGGAGCGGATGTCAACCTCCCTGGCACTGCCTCCCTCTCCAATGTTGCACGCATTCCGCACCAAGTGGAAATCCTGGCCAATTTGTCCCCAGGATTAGTGGATGGGTGAGGCAAGGACTAACTTGATGATCAGAGGCTCCAGTGGATATTCTTGCACATCCCCATGCACACACCTCACCTTCACCACACGTGCATTCCCCAATGCCTCACCTTGAATCAGGCATTGGTGAATTGAGGTTAGGTTACAGCCTGGTATGGTAAGGCGGGGTATGTACCCCCTTGGACACTCACCAGTATGTCCCAGCTCGATCGGGGCAGCCTGCGGCATGTTGGGGATCAGGACCAACACCCCCACCTCCATCACATGACACGGTCCTGGAAATGCCCGCTTTCCCCGCAATGCCAGCAGACTGGCCCAGGCCTTATTCCCACCCCTGTGGCTCCGTAGCCACCAACCTGAGCAGAAGAAGACACAAACACAGGAGGAGAGGGAGGGGGCAGGACCACATGAGATCAGGGCACTGGTTTCAGGGTAATTGGCCCTCGTTTCCGTGATGCAGGGATGGGGGGAGAGTGGGGAGCGTGAGAGAGAGAGAGGGAGAGGGAGAGGGAGAAGGAGAAGGGAGGGGCTCACTTGCCCATGGATACACTGGACTGCCTTATCCAGCGATGCTGGTCGGTGGCACTGGACCCTTTCCTCCATCCTCTCTGGTAGTCAGTGAACTGCTCCAGTACCACAATGTTAATGATTCCTTTGGTGCCATGCTCCTCTGCCTCTGCTGTTGGGTGAATGCAAACAGGTGGCCGATCTCACTGTAGAGCAGCGAGCGGAAGCACTGTCGATACTGTTTGGGGGTGTGGCCAACCCGTTGCAACATTTCCTGCCGCAGGTATGGATACTAAAGCAGGTTTGCCACTGGAAGGTGTTGGGCTGCATGCTGGGCTTCCCCAGAGCGGAGCAGCAGCATGCAGACCACCCACTGGGCCTCGGGCCAGTTCCATGCCTGCATGCTCAAACCTATCCAGGAATGCTTCCACATTGTCCTGCAGCCCCATCTTGGACAGCGTGACTTGACCCAGGATGGAGGCGGTAACTGGGGCCACTGCTGGAGTACCAGCTGACTGTACCAGGCTTCGGAGCACCTGCTGGGCCCCCACCTGGGCTTGGAGCAGGGCCTGGAAGCGCTGCTTCTGCTCCGTCCGCAGCTCAAAGAGGGCCTAATGTTGGGCTTGGCGGATGCCGGTGAGGGACTTGATGATCTCAGCTAAGGGCAATGACTCCATGAGGGCAAATCTATCTCAATATCTCTTGGATTTTGGCACCAGTGTGACACTTGCTCTGGGTTGGGATGAGAATGAGAACATAGGAGGCAGGCTTGGAACCACTAAAAAATGTCTCTTTTTATTGGCTGTTCAGACTTCACTTGCTTTTCAGCGGGTTTATTTTAAATGACATATACACACACAGCTCAGTGCAGTGTAGCTCCCACTCAGCTCTCTCTCTCTCATGGCGCTCGTCTCTCCTCTCTTTATTCTCATCACTGCTCACAGAAACACAGAACAGTCATTACCACAATTTCCCACAGGTATGCAATCCTTACCACTCACCTTCTCTGGCTCCGCCCTCCATTCACAAACTGGCATTTGACCACACCTCCGCTTCCACACAGGCAAGTACATTAATTGCGTATAATGTATTTAAACTGTAGTGTATTTTTTGCTTATTAACTGTTATGTTCTTTTATGTTTATATTTTGCCCACTCTAAAATTATTTCATTCATGTGTTTCAATTTCTATAAAAACATTGAAAAAAAAATCACATCCAAAAATAATCCAGAACATCATTTTAAAATTATCTTGCTAATATAAAGATGTCGCATCATATTGTATTACCAAGATGATGTTCTGAATTATTTTGTTCCTGAAGTAGTAAGACGAATACAAGAACCAAAATGTCATATCATATATACACACATCTGTAAATATAATGCTAATATTCTCACATCCAGAGATGGAAAATAGCCAATTTGAGTAACTGCACTCCATTATTATAATTATAATTAATTGAATTATTATAACTAAGTTAATTGAAGTTGTATACTTGTACTCTTATTAGTCTAATTACATTTCCAAGAAACAAAACTTACTTTTTACTCCTTAAAGTTTTTTTGATAGTTGGTTAAAAAAACAGATAAGTGTCTGTTTCATCAGATGATTTTAAGATGTTTTTTTTTTTTACATTCAAGAGTCTAAGTCTAATAAATTTCAGTCTATCATTCAAATAAATGTATCACATTATTATAAGAGCAATATATATAAGTATTGTGGTTCAGAATAGTCACGACGAGGGAAAGTGGCTCCCTTGCTTTCATGACTGTTCACTATGCCTATTTATTTGGCCAGTGCGGAGATTGATCTCCATCTCGCTGTGAGCTACTCAGAGCGTGAGCTGGTGCTTGGTGGCGGCTCAAGCATATAGGAGCGGGGCCCATGAGCTTCTTGGTTCGTGCCCTGCTGCTGGTGGTATCACTCGTGCTCATGTCTAAGCCACACATACTCCTAACTAAAATAAGTATAAAAGGTGACGTGACAATTTCTATAAGAAAATTGCGCTTACTCCAGACTTGAGTGTCTTTGAGTGTTTCCACATGGAAACAGAAAAGTGACCAGAGAACAAAAAACAGCTATTTAATGTTTAAAGTAGTGTCTCTGGTATTGGAGGCGTGAGCAGTGTGACAACTTACCCCGCTCTCCCCCGATTTTGTTCCCTATTTATTATTTCTACTCCTACCTGCCATTAAGGTGAAAAGAATGTATCAGTCAGTTTCAAATAATTGTAGCAACTAGATTTCTGTAAATTCTAAAGCCGTGGTATGAGTCAGTGGGACTTCCTGAGGAAGTGAACATTGAAGGGTTAAATGTGAAAATGAAAGTAAACTGCAGCAGAATAACAGACTCGCCGTTACTGCGGTAATGTGATTTCTTTCTGTTTCCTGATTTATCTGATTTATGTCCTATACACAACATCGCGCCTAGTGAATATTAAATATACTATAGATTAAATTAAACTGATGTTCCAGTCTGACGAATTTTAACCTTTTTTTTAATCTTACAAAAATTATACGCACATACGAACCGAGCAGACGCCATGACTAGGCTATTGCTGTAAAATATATATAACAATCAGAGAGAAAATTTACTAACATTTGGGCTTCGACATGGGAAAGAATGTTAAATTTGTCAGAAATGGCTTTGATGCTTAGTGTTGACGTCATTTTTACTGCATGCAGTTTGAGGTCACGCGCTACAAGGAGATAAACCTTTCATTTTGTATGGTTGAGACATCATTAACATTCAAACTGGTTTCTTGTAAATCATTTGCCAGGTGCTGCACAGGAACAGGAAGAAAGCGTGTTTGATCTCGCGCACTTTTCCCTGACATTGATGCTAATCACAAGAATCTCTTCTACAGCAGCACAACAGGCAACAATGATCTTTAACACTGGTGGATGTAGCCTGCAAAAGATAACCAAAGGAAATAAACGGTAAGAATAACAATATACACACATCTGTAAATATAATGCTAATATTCTCACATCCAGAGATGGAAAATAGACTGCTTGAGTAACTGCACTCCATTATTATAATTATAATTAATTGAGTTATTATAATTAAGTTAATTGAAGTTGTATACTTGTACTCTTATTAGTCTAATTACATTTCCAAGAAACAAAACTTACTTTTTACTCCTTAAAGTTTTTTTTTTTTTTTTTAATTTAACACCTTCAAAGAACAGGTTACATATCTCAAGCTGTACACGTGACATCAGTGAATGGGCTGCTGCATATTTTATTTACATTTCAGTTTAACACAACCAGCTAAAAACTTGATAGTTGGTTAAAAAAAACAGCTAAATTGTCTGTTTCATCAGATGATTTTAAGATGTTAAAATAAATCTGAAGTCTAATAAATTTCAGTCTAGTATTCAAATAAATGTATCACATTATTATAAAAGCAAATGTAAATCAAGATCAAGGAATCAAGAATAGAAAAACTGATATAATTTAAAAGCCCTTGACAAAAAGGAAAACTGATGTCTTTTGGTGTGACTGAAAGGTTGTGCAAGTTGCCTATTAAGCAGCAGCATCACTTTACTTTAAAATATATGGAAAGGACATCTTGTATCCTGTAGAATCCTTTCAAATTAATTTTGGTCATTTCCACTCTTCTCTGTGTGTACAGGATAGTGTGAATATATGGTTGGGTGGTTAGTTGTGGTTCCACTTGCTCAACAAGCTTGACCGAGCAGTGTGTGTGTCGGGAGTCAGGTCTGTATTGAGTTTTTTCTAAAGTTATGTTTTTCATTTTAAGCGCATTTGCTGAAAGGCAAAATATCTGGCCCCACTGAACAACTGCATCAGCAGTGGCTTGCCAGTAAAAAAAAAAAAAGAAGGTAAATCTAATACAAAGTACAGCTTAAAAAGTTGGCTTTATAACCACCATTTCCTTGTACATTCCTGCCTGTTTATGAGTATCAAAATGGTGAAGTGAGGGGGTGTTAATATGCACATACTGAAACCAAAACTACACCTGTGAGCTTCATGCATACATTAACATGTTCATCCTGTTTATCATGAACTAAGAAAAAGTATCATTTTGAGAGGTGAGAGACTTTATATTTGTCTTTATATTTGTGTAAAATAAAGATATTTGGACATATATGTATTCAGATTTGATATTAGTGATATAAAATGGTTTATTGTCAAGAAGTATCATCTCTCTCTCTCTCTCTCTCTCTCTCTCTCTCTCTCTCCCCAGTGTCCTCTCTTTCCTTTCTTATTTCTTCTTTTTCTCTTATCCCTATCTTCCCTTAACATCCTTCTAACCAAGTATAGCATCTCCCTCTTATATCAACAGTAATAAAATAAATTTAATTGAATAGTTTCTTTTTGTAAATGCATAGTTAATATTTAACAGGATTAATTGGGTTATTCAGTAACATCCATTTCTGTGTAAACAAGACAAGATATTTCTAGTTCCAAAGTACACTTGGCTGAGAAGCCATTTTGAGCCTGTCATAAAATTGGTTTAATATTCAACATTTGTGTGATATTATGCATTTTCTTCTTTTTTTATAGGAGTTATTAAAATATATAAATCACAAATACACACGGAGAAACAGTAGACTGTAATTACAAAAAAGTTTTAATAAACCTTTTTAAAATCAATTATTGTTTGCTTTAAAATAAACTAAATGTGTATTTTCAGCCTTGTAGTATTCCATTGTAGAGATATTTATAGCTAAAAAAATTGCCAGTCAGTCATATGGTTAGAGATTTAGATTTTAATAGAATTTAACTGGTGTAAAATTAATGAATTTTGTATCTCTAATAAAAAGGCCTCTTAAAATGTAAAAAGAATATATTTGTGTTTTTCATACTTGGCTTGTCCTGAGGTCAATTAGTCAATTTTATTTTCTACTCACAGCAATAAGGTGTAATTTTTAGACCTTTTTTTTTTTTTAAACATTTAAAGCCCTCTTTGGTGGAAATACACTATATGACCAAAAGTATGTAGACACCTGACCAAATTATATGCCATCACTGGCCAAACCAGGTAATCAGAAAGCAGGTGCCAGTGATCATCAGCTAATTAAGGGGAGAGAGCAGCAACAGGAACAGAGAGAGAGAGAGAGAGAGAGAGAGAGAGACAGAAACACGCAACAATATAAAATGACATTCAATGTACAAATGCAATTAAAAAAAACGTACGTCAGGGACGTAACAATACACATATGTGGTTCTTAGCCACAAAGTTCGAAGCACATAGTTGTATAGAATGTCTTTGTATGCTATAGTATGGGTGTGATGGTCAGGTGTCCACATACTTTTGGCCATATAATGTATATTATTAGAAACAGAAGAACATTCTGTAACATGAATTGTACAGCTTCCTTCCTCATCACAGATCAGTCAGATGGTTGTGAATAGCAGATCAATACACATTCGAGGAGTATCCAAAGCTGCTTCTAAAAACTGGATATGACACACTAAACAGTATGTTTATATAGTAATAACACCACAAGGAGTATGTTATTTCGCATTTAGCACAGTAGTGTGCCGCTTTATCTGTCAATCCTCAGTATTACAGAATTGTTATGAAAAAAAAAATTAAGTGCACCTCCATGTGATTATCAGCAATTAGCAAGTACTAGGTGAAAGAGCAAATTCGTAAAGCAGCTCTTGTGCTTTAGCTAGCTAACATTAGCTGGTTAGCTTGCTATTATTGACTCTGGGTGCCACGCTTTGTTCCTATAGATCTCTATTTGTGCATCACCATCCTGATTAATTGATTAGCTGATTAACTGAATCAGGCCTGTTGGGAGCAGGGAAAACACTAAAATGTGCAGTACAGGCAGTTCTCCAGGACCAGGGTTGGGAACCTTTGCTCTATGGTATATATCCAAAAGCTAATTTGATGAGCTCTGTCACTTTAAACTCTCCTAATGAATTCCTACCAGGATTAAGAGTGAAGCAGACGTTTAACTTTCTGACAGAATGTCGGGGGAATGTGAGGAAACCAGAACCACTGAAATGAGTCTTCCAGAGGGGCAACGTAACAATCAAAGGTAAGTCAACCGGGTTTATTTGCGACTTACATTACACTAAATCACATTTACTGTATTAGCAGACTACAACTCTAGTTGAAAAAAAATTGAGGTTTGCATTTGCAAACCACCAATTGCCCTCATACACATTTATATGATATGATATAAATTCAAACATTTATATCATAGCTATATCAGATTTTAGCTTATAATATGTGTGTTGCATGTCTCTCAACAAGAATTGAGGAAGTGTAGCATCTTGTGAGAGCTAAACATAATGGGCGATTAAATTGAAGGGAAAATCTGAAGTGCCCTCCTCAGCTGCTCTGAGGTCAGTTGAGAACCTGCTCATCACTGCTGATTTGCTCTTGGAATGCATTTTTTTCTGCATAGTAGTCTATGTACTGCCACCATGGCAGGATATTACGGTTTCCATACTGAATTTCAGGTTAAACAAAAAAACCTTCCAAACCTACTGAGGTACAAAATGGGTATATGTAAAGCGCAAAATATGTTTTTCTATTTCTCGCCCAGTTTCTATTTTGGTGTCCAGAAATTAACTCTCCTACACTGAAGTGCTTGGATCAGTACAGTAGGGGGTGTCATTTGGGTGTGAAATCTGTTGGTGCAGTGGGATTTTCAAACCCATATTAGTCCAATATTTTGCAAATGTTAATTGCTCCTGGGGCCATTTTTTATTTGATTTGAGCAGCCTAAAAGCAAAATCCTTCTCCATCCAATTAGGCAAAAGGAATCATAGGGTTTCTCTTATAATTTGTTACTATATAAAATATATTCTTGGGTTTGATAGAAAGGCATTCAAGAGCTATCACCACCAGCAGGAACTTAGGGCTGATCATAGGGCTGACCAGGACACAACTCCTGAAGATTCACTTCCACCAAGCATCTTTAGCTGTGTGGAGGTACTGGTCAGGAATCTTGCATTCTGTTACAGCTGAAATCTGTTGCTTGGTGTGGGCTCTTGTTCCCTTCCAGCAGGCCATGTCTCTCCTTCCAGCAGAAAGATACATCAGTGTCCAGTGGTACCCTTGTCTAAGATGCATGAATGTCCCACTTTGAAGTTATTCCTTACTTCATTTGTGAGAAGGAGACCCCCATAGTTTGACCTTTGAAGAGGTCCTCAATCCTTCAGAAACTTCTGTGTTATTTGGATGAACACTTGGACATACTGATATACTTCCATTAGATACATATTGCAACTGTAAACTCAGAGTGACAACATACACATGGCATAGTTTTATATATCATGCGAAAACAAGGTGGTGAATATTTCTTTACCTTGAAGCGACGTAACCATTTGGTCCCATTTGATTTTGAACCTGATCTTACAATCTCTAATAAGTGATTAAATCTGGAAAAGTATGTACAGGATGTACAAAAGGATGTGAATTAATGTTAGTCAGAACTGACAGTATTCTCAGACAGATACTGATGATGAGTTACTCCTGTACAAACTGAACTTTCGTTTCTCATTAAAAGAGTTAGTTTATGTCATAATCTTAAAGAGCCTCTGCTTGTGGTTCAGCAGTTATATTGGACCAGGGGGAGCACTAGCACAGTTGTGGACCCAAATGCAGAAACCCCAAGCACAGTTCAGGGTAAAATGTTGGAAGCTTTATATTAAAAAGGTGATCTTCAAAATGGCAGATAGAGCTAAAGGAGAATGTCCAAAAAATCCAAAAGTAAATCAAGCAGGTTTAATGGGTAGCACAAAAAACACCAAAATACTATTGGACAGCTGTACCTGCAATAGTCCAAATGTATATTCAATACATAAACAACTGTAACAACTTTGGCTACATTAACCTACATGCGCTATAATGTATATATCAACACCAGATAAGGCATTAGTCTAAATGTATATTTAATACATAAACAACTTATAGCATGTGTTTGAACATGTATAAGAACAATTGTGTTTGTATTTGATGTAAGAACCTGTAGTTTCAACAATGTAAGCTTAGTTCAAATGTCAATGAATTTCATGACGTGAAATTTCGTGGTGGCTGTGCGGCCCTCTACCCTTATACTGGGCAAAATTAATTGTGCGAATTAACATCCTTTCAGTACTGATTAAATTTAAATGATTACAATAACAAGAAGTTGATATCAATGGAAAAAAGTATGAGTTGACATGTCATGTTGGACTAATTTAAACACTGCCTGCATCATGACGTAATTATACTACATCACCATAATGTGTTAGTTACACATGCCGGTGCTGTTACCATACACATTAGTTATGTTTCTAGCGCTATGCGATTATACACTATAATCGGATCCTCATCATATATTGAAAAAATAAGTGAAAAAAGAACAAAATTATCAGGAGCACAAGGCTTAGATAGTTAGATAGTTAGATAGTCTGTCTCTTAGGAGAGATAGAAAAAACTTGAAGAGTGGCCAAATCAACAATTTGGTACATTCTTAAAAAGAAGGAATGTACTGGTGAGCTCAGCAACACCAAAAGGCCTGGAAGACCATGGAAGACAACTAAAGTGGATGATCACAAAATCCTTTCCTTGGTGAAGAAAAACCCCTTCACAACATCAACAGAAGTCAAGAATACTCTGGAGAAGGTGGGCGTATCATTGTCAAAATCTACAATCAAGAGACGCCTTCATGAATGTAAATACGGAGGGTTTACAACAAGGTGCAAACCTTGTAACATTCTGGTAACTGGTAACATTCAAGAACAGGAAAGCCAGATTAGACTTTGCCAGAAAACATCTAAAAAAGCCTCCCGTGTTCTGGA
>CM075008.1:308497-330889 GCA_037576675.1 Pangasius sanitwongsei | reverse complement strand
TCAGCTACAAGAGCATTAGTGAGGTCAGGCGCTGATGTTGGGATGTCGAGGAGGTCTGGGGTGCAGTCGGTGTTTCAATTCATCCCAAAGGTGTTCAGTGGAGTTGAGGTCAGGGCTCTGTGCAGGACACTCGAGTTCTTTCACTCCAACCTTCACACACCATGTCTTGATGAAGCTCGCTTTGTGCACAGGGGCATTGTCATGCTGGAACAGGTTTGGGCCTCTTCGTTACAGTGAAGGGAAACTGTAATGCTACAGCATACAAAGACATTCTATACAACTGTGTGATTCCAACTTTGGAGAAACCACATATGGAGTGATGGTCAGGTGTCCACATAATTTTGGCCATATAGTGTACACACAATATGTACTGATTATTGGTGTTTACTGGGCATTATTATTCAGCCAGTTGTTTTGTTTTTTTAAAGTACATTAAAACCTGTTTCAATATTGGTACAATTATACTGTAATATAGAAACTCTTTTCCATTCTCTTCTTTTAGACAAACTACCCCCCAAGCTAATCAGCTAAAGCATACACCTAGCACTGGCAAAACAGGGAAACACTCTAAAGAAAGGTACATATAATTTTTTCATATTTAATGCTGCTATTTATTAGTCTAAATTAAACTGCTAATCATTAAATAATTTATTTTGACTGCAGAGATCATATTGAGACCAAGGCTGCTGTGAAAACCTCCAAATTAGAGAAGAAGTTTACAGATCTCTATAACATCTTCAATGTAAGACTTAAATCATCTTTCTTAATGTTTCCCATGATGTCAACCTTTACAACTTTTCAGAAAACATTTGTCACTTTAAGGTGTCTAGTTTGATGATGAAAAATAGAACAGAATGGACTGAAAATAGTGTGGTAGTCTCAAACGTGCAGAGCACACAAATCCAAAAATGCAGTCTGCTTAGCTGAAACGTCCCTAAAATGGAAGGGAAAACAGATCACCAGATTAATCCTAATGTGCTTAAATGGCATCTCAATTTTGGACTGTGGGAGCACCAAGAGCATTGGCTTCCCTTGGTTCAGTGCATGGCAATTATAGGAGGCCATTTTTGATAAGGAAATATTTGGCAGGACGAAACTGGTCTGTTCTGGATATGACTGCTCATTAAGACCTAGTCCTAGCAATTATCTGAGGTGATCATCTACCATCTGTTTCTGGGTAAACCTGCCCTCATGCTGGAACAACTTATGTATAGTTACTGAGCCTTGATCTCTCCCCCTCTGCCTTCTTTCCCTTGTTGTCAACCAGGAGTACTGTTTTGGATGTACAGATGATCTTTAGTGGCAATGCAGCTCTTTATTTTCTTTTTTCTTTGAACCACTGGAAATTTCACCCAAGTAGGAGAGGCACTGGCAGACTTTGAACAATGCCACACTAATAGAAGAAGAAAAAGAAGCACTTATTTGCCACATATACATTACAGTACAGTTTAATTCTTTTCTTTGCATATCTCAGCTTGTTAGGAAGCACAGGGTCAGCCGTGATAACCCTGTCTAGAGCAGATAGGGTTAAAGGCCTTGCTCAAGGGCCCAACAGTAGCAGCTTGGCAGTGCTGGGGCTTGAACCCCTGAACTTCTGATCAGTGTCACCATTGCCTGTAGGCCACTGTATGTCCAGTATGACTGAGGAGACATTATAATTACTGGCTTGTCCACCAGGCACTGGGAGAGTTCTCAAGAATCCTGACACGGGTTGGCAATGTGATGGGATGAGCCAATGTATTGGTTTCCAACACAGTATGCGATGTCCTTGACTATGGAGACAACATCTGGCAAATTTATATGCACAGGCTTTTAAGTACAGACTGTTAGTACAGCAACAAGCAAATCTCTTTGGCCATCAGCAATCTGCTCTGTTGCCTCTTCATTGGTGGTACTTCAGGTGTGTTGATACCCATGGTGTCACAAAGTTTGTACTAATATGCTAACACACATGAGGAGATGTCTCTAATTTAGCAATTTTGGATCCTTCTATGTACTGGGGAACATCATTAAGGCATATCACACCTCAAAACAGCATAGCCTGCATGAATGAAGGCACAGAAGCAGTGGTGCACTGAAAACTGTGAGACACAGGATAATCTAGAGATTCTCTGAAATGAACCACACCTGGTAGAGCACGGACAGTGAATCAGGGTTGTTGATTTTTGTGTTTAAGGTCTACATTCACCATTTGGTAAAGAAGGCCATGCTTAAATGTCAAAGCTTGTTAATTGTTAACATCAACATGAGATTTTACATCACTGAATACATCTCTGTCTAATCCTTATGTACATGCCTGCTGTGTTTAGAACTTTTTTCAGTCATGAAGATTCAAATGAAATAGTAGAATTTTACAAGGAAGACAAAAATTGGTCATGTTTATCATAAAATGGTTCTGCATTTCATTTTCTCTGTGTGTTTTGTGAAGGATCTCGAAAATAAAATGATAGTATTTATAAAACATGAGCTCGAGATGTTTAAGAAACTTCTGACAGAAAAAAACACAAAATATTATGGAGAGGTGAGGGATGATCTGTGGAGTATTAAAGAAGCAGCTCTTGATATGGCATTGTACTTTCTAAAGATGATGGAACACAATGACCTCGCTGATGCACTCCAAGGTAAGAGATCAATAGAAGATAGCACCTGAAGTTTCTTAAGAGGTGAAAATTTGTAAATAGTCATTTGAAACCTTCATATTACTATCCATAATTTCTCTACTTTCTTAACAATATGACTAAATGTAGTAATGTAGTGTCTATACTATTTCAGAACATAGTTATTTATTTAACTAATGTATTTGTCTTTCTTGTGTTTTAATAATTGTATAATTAGATGCACTAATAGGATTTCAGCAGCGTGCACTCAAAACAAACCTGTGTAAGAAATATCAACACGTATGGGAAGGAATTGCAAAGCAAGGAGAGTCCAACATACTTAACAAGATCTACACAGATCTGTACATCACTGCTGCTGAAAGTGGACAAATCAAAGAAGAACATGAAGTGAGACAAATTCAAAGACAAAAAACTAGTGTGAAAACTGAAGAAAGTCAAATGGCGCAAGAGGAACAAATCGAATGCAAGAGCATGTTCGAACCATTATCTGAAGAAGACAAACCCATCAGAACTGTGGTGACACAGGGAGTCGCTGGCATCGGAAAATCCATCTGTGTGCAGAAGTTTGTTCTAGACTGGGCTGAAGGGAAAGAATATCAGGACATCAAGTTCATATTTCCACTGCCTTTCAGAGAACTGAACCTGAAGGAGAAGGAAGTGTGCAGTTTGAGGGACATCATCTATCATTTTTTCCCAAAAGCAAAAGGAATGAGATTCACAAATAGGTACAAAGTCATGTTTATCTTTGATGGCCTGGATGAATGTCGACTTCCTCTAAAATTCCATGAAAATGTGAAGTGGACTGATGCATCAATGCCAGCTTCACTGGACACTATAATGACTAACCTCATTGAAGGAAATCTGCTACCCTCTGCTCTCATCTGGATCACCACTCGACCAGCAGCAGCTGCTAAGATCCCTGCTGAACATGTGGACCGGGTCACAGAGGTGCGTGGCTTCAATGATGTACAAAAGGTGGAGTACTTCAGAAAGAAAATCAGCGATGAGAGTCTGGCCAAAAGAATCATTGACCATGTTAAAGGATCAAGAAGCCTCTTCATCATGTGTCATATTCCAGTCTTCTGTTGGATTTCAGCTACTGTACTTGAGGGGATTTTGGGAAGAACAGAGAGTGAAGACATTCCACAGACTCTGACGGAGATGTACACATGCTTTCTGATCTTTCAGACTGTACAAGGGGACAAGAAATACAATAGAAAGTATGCCTCAGACATTCCGTGGGATAAAGAGGAAATTCTTTCACTAGGAAAACTTGCTTTTAGTCACCTGGAAAAAAACAACCTGATTTTCTATGCACAAGATCTAGAAGCCTGTGGAATTGACCCCAGTAAAATAGCAGTGTACTCAGGAGTGTGCACTCAGGAGACTGGCAGATTTCTAGGCACAGTTTTCAGCTTTGTGCATCTCAGCATTCAGGAGTTCATTGCTGCCTTATTTACTTATGCATTTCTCAGAAATGAAAACAAGAATGTTTTTGAAAAACCAGAAGACAGCAGAGAAACAAAAGTTATAGATTTACTCAAGATTACAGTGGACAAGGCTTTGGAGAGTGACAATGGACACTTGGACCTTTTCCTCCGCTTCCTTCTGGGCCTGTCATTGGAGTCTAATGAGAAGCTCATTCGAGGTCTGCTGACAAACTCAGGAAGCAGCTCTGACTGCCAAAAGGACATTGTTGAGTACATCAAGTCCAAACTTGAACAAAATCCATCTCCAGAGAGATCAATCAATCTGTTCTACTGTCTGAATGAGTTAAATGATGATTCATTAGTGAAAGAGATCCAAAGCTACATGAGCTCAGGACGTCTTTCTGAAGCTGAACTCTCACCTGCTCAGTGGTTTGCTCTGGTCTTTGTGTTGCTGACATCAGAGGAGAATCTGGAAGTATTTGAGTTACAGAAGTTCATAAGATCAGATGAATGCTTTAAGAGACTGCTACCAGTCGTCCAGGAAGCCACAAAAGCTCTGTAAGTTAAACCTGTTTCTCTGTTTAACAAGTTTTGTCATCCCTAAGCAGTTTTATGGGTGCACCAATTCAACAAAACATTGATTAAATGGCATAACACTATAAACTCATTTTGTAGCTTGACATGAACTTGAGCTATTGAAATTGCCATCAAAATAAAAGCTAAAAGTATGGGGACACCCAAACATCAGATGCTTATATGTTTGGAACAGTTCATTTGAAAACCATGGGCCTTAATATGGAGTTGTCTCCTTGTGCTCTTATAATAGGCAAACAGCTTGGTAGTTGGTGGTGCACCAAGACAGATGGTTTTTATTCACTTATTCAAATTCTACTTTCAGTCTCAGTGAGTGTAACCTGACAGAGAGAAGCTGCTCGGCTTTACACACAGTTCTCAGCTCAGAATCCTCCAAGCTGACTGAGGTGGATCTGAGCAGTAATCCTCTGCAGGACTCAGGAGTGAAGCTGCTTTGTGCTGGACTGAAGAGTCCAAACTGTAAACTGGAGAATCTAAGGTAAGTTCATCAATCTTATTAAGCAGTCTTTACTGGAAGGTTTGCTTAAATATCCCCGTTATACTACAAATGGACAATGAATGAATGGTTTGGAAAATAATTTCAGGGTGTGGATGCTGGAGTGTGATGTTATCTGCTGGGCAGGGAGGCAGGGCAACATTATCCGTAGGGCAAGGGCTTGTGCCCCCTACCCCCAACCATTTTTTTCAGGGACTGCAGTGCAGTGATGTCATTGCAATTGCTGGCCAGTTTTTCATGCTACTGCTGCATGAAAAGAAGGACCCACGCTACCAACTCCAACCTTTTGCACCCACAAATCTGCTGCCTCCACATTAAGACTCAACATTCTGTAACAAATCCAAGGCAGGATGCAGAAGCAAGTGCAAACAGTCTTTATTAAACACTAACAAATAAAACTACTGCAGTGAATATAAACAAAACTAGCAAAATAACAACAAAAAACTAGATTAAGGCAAGGCTAGAAACCATCAACAGAAATACCACCAATGCCAAATAACATAGCCATATAGTAAACACACAGTAAACACAATGCTCAGCAACAAGGCAGACACATGGCAGAACTTAAATAGGGCAACTAATTGGGGGAACACAAAACAGGTGTGCACAAACAGGAAGTGATACAGACAACAGAAGAAGACATTCAAAACTGTGAGTAAGGGTGCCCTCTGGTGGTCCGGAGAATTGTCCAAGCTGAATGTGACAATACTCAAATAGTGCAAAGCCTAAAAAAATGGCTTTATAAAATTAAGCGCAAGGTACGTTAAAAAAAACATAACATCAATGCATAATTTTGATGCATTTTGTAGTAAACATGCATACAAATTATGCACAACACAGCACTTTCACTTAGAAAATTTCAGATTTTATGCTGTGATCTCCTTTATTAATAAATAATAACAGACTTTTGTTCCCTTAGTCTTTCAGACTGCAGTATAAAAGGGGAAGGATATGATGCTATGGCTGAAGCTCTGAGATTGAACTCCTCATCACACCTGATAGAGCTGGATCTCAGAGGAAATGACCCTGGAGAATCAGGAGTGAAGCTGCTCACTGATTTACTACAGGATCCAAACTGTAAACTAACTATACTGAGGTGAGCAATATGTATTGGGGTTAATTACTTCAATACAAAATCCGCTTTAATTCTCTACACTAACTAAATACTAACTAAATACAAACAACTCAGTTAATGCCACTACATTGCAATTCAGTTCTGAAGCATTTTTAGCTACAGGTCTAATGGAAAAGATATGCTTCCATTTTAATCAACGTTTAAAACAGTTAAAACCCATTCATTTTTTTTTTTACATGTAAGTAAGTGAATAATAGATTCCATATAAATTCATCTAAACCTGTTAAAAAAGTTTCACTTCACACAAAGACCGACTGTCTCTCTGAGACTCCACTTTCACTTTCCCTCTCACATGATGTACATTTGATGCTATAAATCTAAGCCAGTCCTGCCAGGGTAGCACTTCACTAAAAACAGATTTGGCATGTTTTTTTAAGATAACTGTTTTAACTGTTTTAGCTTTCGACATAGATGGCACAAAATAACATGAAACACTTTAGTTTACAGTGTTGATAGTGTTAAAACCATGCATAATATAATATAATATAATATAATATAATATAATATAATATAATATAATATAATATAATATAATATAATATAATATATTTATCATTTGATCTACTGCCCATTTTCCTGTTTATGCCACATTGGTCTGATAATAATATAACTGACCTCTTGCATGTTTCTTATAATTAATTGTGGATTTTGGTCCATTGGAACTCAGAAGACATTTGCTGTAAATTATTAGTCAGCTGGTTATTTCTAACATTAAAAGATTATATGAAATCTGTAGGAGAGCTACACATCTAATCACACCTGTTAATAACATATTTAATCTAACCCCACCTGCTTATGCAGTTGTGCTGCTCTGTGTACAACCTGTGCACATGGCCATGGAAAATACAGAGATTTGCATGTTCCATGATCATAAAAAAATAAAGCCTCACATTTTCTTTGGCATTCTGGGTATTATAAGTCACACAGACTAGACATGGTACCAATCTGATATTCAGTAATGCCATTCAGAAAATGCTGGATTTTGTGTGTACAGATTTGATGTTGTACAGATTGGATCCTGTAACAAATCTACCCTAAAATATCACAACAAGCAATGTAATAAGCAGCAGTGTAAAGTAGGTCACACGATAACAGTAGCCACCTATGTTACCTTAACAAGTGTATCTGACATTTTAACAATTTTATACTGAAATTATGGGATTTTTAAAAAAAGTTTATTTGAATATAAAAATATTTTATGTATTTTTTCCATTAGGGTGGTCTAGTGTTTGAGCAGTTTGAGTATTATAATTTTAGATGTGAAAGGCTTCAATTAAGAATAATTTATTTTAGAGCTTACTAGTGAAAAACACTGGATCAGTATCTGTATCAGCCAACAGTCAAGGTTTCAGTATCAGTATTAGGAAAGATGGTATTGCGCCATCTCCAACACATACTGTATTATGAGGTCTAGTTTTTTCCTGGAGTATTACAGAGGTTAAATGTAAAATAAAGTATAAAATTGCTAATAATGGAATCTGCTTTTGTCCTTTTTGTCCTCTCACTGCAGACTGCTGAAGAGTCCCGATGCAGAGAAGGCTTGTGATTTTCTGACTGAGGTTCTGGTTGCAAACCCCTTACTGCAGAGAGAACTGGATCTGAGTGGAAAAATAAAAGGAGACTCAGGAGTGAAGCAGCTCTCTGCTCTACTGGAGGATTCACACTGCAGACCTGAGAAACTTACGTGTGTACTATAATGTTATTTTTTTCAACATAAAACTACACTACTTATTTTTAAGAGCGATAAAAATCTGTTTAGTGTAGTTTATTTTGTTTAACATTTTCCTGAGCATGACCACTGCATGCTTCATGTGAACCTTGATGATAGAAGAAGTTATCCTCAGGACAAACCATACTGTCTCTGCATATTAACACACATTTTCTACAGTACAGTTATTATTATGCTTATTTTAAAACTAAATTAATTTGAACTTTATTTTTAGGCTAAAGGACTGTGGTATTACAGAAGAAGACTGTTCTGCTTTGAATTCATCTTTTCATTCAAATCCTGCACACATACGAGAGCTGGATCTGAGTGAGAATAAATTTGGAAACTCTGGAGTGCAGAAGCTTTGTGTGCTGCTGCAACATCAGCCCTGTAACCTGCAGATACTGAGGTGAGGTTCTGCTTCTGCTATTGATCACATGCTATAAAATCACATAATATAAGAGCTTATGATTCTTACATGGAACCAACACAAGACTTACAACTAGAACATACAATATATGCCTTAAATAATCTGGGTAATATATATATTATACAGGGTGTTAACTTAAGGGGTAAATTAACACTTTTTAGCAAATTGTAACTTTATTTACAAGATATAATACATGATTGCTATTTCTTTGTAAACACACACAGTCATGACTCCCACTCATGATGAACTCGTGTTATCACAACTGGTGTTATTCATGTAATTTCATGTCCATCGCAGCCTTGCGACAGCTTCCTGATCCAGCCATGAGAATGATTTCAATATGTTCTTCTTTTGTCAAAGGCGTTCTTAAAGGCTATCTGAAAAAATATAATGTAAACTAAGTATGAAAAATTTTGAAGATATTTTGCTACAAAAGTTTTTCCCTTATGTATTGACACTTTTGGGACAGCCTGTATTATATAGATGTTTTAAATAATACAATATAAAGATTTCATATAAATATAAATATAAAGCTTATAGAAATCTTTCATCAGACTATTAGTAATGCCATCATATATTCCCTGTATAGACTTTCAGACTGCAGTATAACAAAGGAAGGATACGCTGCTCTGGCTGAAGTTCTGAAATCATCACACCTGATAGAGCTGGATCTCAGAGGGAACGACCCTGGAGCATCAGGAGTGAAGCTGCTCACTGATTTACTACAGGATCCAGACTGTAAACTAACAACACTGAAGTGAGAAATTTATAAATAACAATTCATGTTAAGAACTGTTTTAGAATGTTTTAAAATGTGTCTTGTTTATTATGTTCCCTAGGAATTTGTTATTTTAACAGGTTAACCATTCTTTAATGGTTATTATTTAATATTATTCTTATTTTATTGTTATTTATATTGTATTAAAATCAACATTTAAACCTTATACAGTATATGTAATGTCATTGATATCTTCAAAGATATTTTTAAAAAGGAAGATTTATTTTAAGAAAAAATTCATTATAAAATAACATATTAAACTGTTAATGCTTCTAATGAGATTTTTTTCCCCTCACAGACTGTTGAAAAGTCCTGAAGCAGAGGAATCCTGTGAATATCTGACTAAAGTTCTACGTGCAAACCCCTTACTGCAGACGGATCTGAATCTGAGTGGGAAAATAAAAGGAGACTCAGAAGTGAAGCAGCTCTCTGCTCTACTGAAGGATTCACACTGCAGACCTGAGAAACTTACGTGTGTAGATTGAATTATTTAATTCTTTTTTATTTGCTTGTTTACTTATTTGAATTTAACTTAGTTCATTCATTATGCAAGTTGTTTTTTTAAAATACATTTTTACAATTACACACTTATCATCATTTTAGGAAAAGTTCATGCCAGGGTTCAGGAGAGGAGACTTTGCTCAATAGTCGAACCTTGGATTGCACAGTTTTGTGAAGGGGTTTGGAGATATTTTAATCGAGTGTACAATTTTGTGAATTTGAAGAAAGTATATGTAGATACAATGGATATAAAAAGTCTACACACCCCTGTTAAAATGGTAGGTTTTTGTGATGTAAAAAAATGAAACCAATCTTGGTTTCTTTTTTTACATCAGAAAAACCCATTTTAACAGGGTGTGTAGGCTTTTTATATCCATTGTATCTGCTGTACGTGCAGTTATACCCAAGCCATGAACCACTGGACCAGTTTTTACACTTTACAGTTTTTTGAGGGGGATGAGAAGTATTTTAATCCTACATATATTTTGGAAATTTGAAGGCACATGTTCATGTACCTTACCTTGATTTATATGGGTGGTAATGAAGGTATCTGGGTTGCTATTTCATGTGATCAGGTCTCTCTATGAGTGCAGTCAGAGTTGTGTATGCATTCTTGGCATTAAATCAGAACTGTTGGACTCTGTTAAGGGTGTGTTTTGTCTACCCTCCTGTTTGTGATTTTTATGGACAGGTTATCAAGATGCAGACTAGGTTGGAGAGGTGTTCAGTATAGAGGGTATTGCTAACATCTTTGATGTTGTGCTCTTGGCATCATCTGAAGTGGGCCTTCGATAAATACTTGATCATTTTGCTGCTGAATGTGAAGCAGCTGGGATGGTTTGCTTCTCGAAAAGTGTGGGATGCTCCCATCAGGTGTAGGGAGACACTTTGCCCTGGACTGTGTTAGGGGCAGTAGTGATAGTCACTGTACTGGTCTGTGGTGCTCTGCCTCCCTAACTGTACCTACGTTCCCAAGCTGTGGGTAACAACTGAAAGAATAGGTTGAGAGTACAGGCAGCAAAAAAAAAAAAAACGGTTTCTCTGTGGGACTGCTGGCCTTACTCTCTGTGATAGTGTGAAGAGCTCTGGCACCCAGGATAGCCTGTGAGTGGAACCACTGCTCTTCTGAATTCAGCAGGTTGTGGTGGTTTAGGCTCCTTACAAGGACGCCCCCTGGTCAGCTTCCTCTAGGCTGTGTCAGGCCCAGAGCACTGGATGAAGTCCCCAGGGCAGACTCAGGACCATTTAATTTTTAAGAATATTTAATTAACACAACTCATCGTTTTGGCAGTGTGTACATATATAGAAACATAAACTAAGAATGACATCAAACATAAAACATTTAACTTTTATTATTTTGCATGCATTGTGTGGTTGAACTCATCGGAAAAGTGGTGAACCTTTTTCTTTTTAGACTTACTGAATGTGGTCTAATGGTGGAAAGCTGTCAAGCTCTGGCTGAAGTTCTCATTTCACCCCTCTGTTTTCTAACTGAGCTGGACTTGAGTAACAACAGCCTGCAGAATTCAGGTGTCCAGCAATTATCTGAAGGACTGAAGAAGGAAAGATGTATCCTGAAGATATTAAGGTACAGCAATATCCATCCATTTAAGCAGTGCAATAGTACTACTGCTACCACTAATAAAATAATGTAATAAAAAATAATGTAATAAAGCTTAACAGTGATTGTTATGTGGACATTACATATTATATATTTTTTCTGCTTTAAGAGCTGGTGATCAGTTGTTGATCTTATAACCTAGTTTAGACCTTAATATATCAGACGCATCTGTATGCCATGTCCCTTTTTTTTACTGAAATGCAAAAAAATCTGATTTGACAGACCTAACCTCTTTTAAGTGCAGTTACCAGTAAATAATATAGATATAGATTAAATGCTTAAATTGTGCCAAGTGTGTTATAAAGCTTTCCATCAATGATTCCAAGGATCATTACTATGTTTTATTCCAAAATATATATATAAATATGGAAAAACAACAGTGTTCAAAAGAACATTAGGAACACAACTTTATACATGTTTTTAACATTTTGATTCTGAATATGATTCTGATTTAACTCATTTTAAATTTTGCTCTCCGTCTTGCTGCAAGACATTCAGAGCGTGTGCCAAGGCTTGGTGGAGGCGCACCACCCCCTTTAGCACACTCTGTTCAGAGCTCGTTAGACCTGTGAATAACCTAGTGGTTAGCGTATCAGAGCAGGGAACATGACCTCCATGGTTTGTGCCCTGCTGTCGGCGGCAGCAGTCAAGCTCGTGTTCAAGCTACACACGCTGCTCTTTTCGCACCACCTTTGTTTCCACCTTTGTACCGAGCCCTCCCCATAACAATAATGTTACAGTCAAATGTATATTCTTAAGAAAAGATACTAAGTAATAGGCTTGTGTAAATTAGATTTTTCCCTAATTGTGATTTTCTATGTTAGAATACTGCATTGACTCAATCATCCTGAACCATTTTTTAAAAACACAGAAAACTATTATGCAAAACACATAATGGTCAGCAGGTCTGGTAATATTATAATCAGCGATAAACCTGACAGGATACTGTGGCAATGTAATATCATGTAGAGACAATAATATCATTATATTACACAAGCCTAATAAATAATAAATCTAAAATCTCCAGAAGAGCAGGTTCTTCAAGATGCTGGTAAGCTTGTTTTCTTAGAAAACAGTATGACAGTAAACCTTAAAGAACTTATGCCATTTTAAAGGAAAGGTTGGTTTCAGTTAGTTTATTAATGTTTACTGCTGTTTATAGTCCGTTCTTTCCATAGAAATTTCATAGTATTTTAAAGCATCTTTCCTTATTTCTTATCAGCATTTCTTTAAATGTGCCCATGACATCTGTACACTGCTATAGTTCTTGGGTCTTTTATCCAGTTATACTTTTGTTATTATTCTCATTTAGATGTAGGCTAAAGAAAACCAAGTCGAATGTTTATCCTTTCTCCTTGCTCTATCCTCTATTGTTCTCTATTGTTTCATAAATGTGTGTTATGCTAAATGCTTTGTTTTGACCTTCAAATCTTCAATATGAAGATTGAAAAAGAATGCCAAAGAGCTTCTTAATTTTATATTGCTTCTTAGATGTTCGCCCATTTTATTCTCTATCCTGTAAAATATGACAATATTTTGCATAGACTTTCAGACTGCAGTATAACAGAGGAAGGATATGATGCTCTAGCTCAAGCTCTGAGATTGAATTCCTCATCACACCTGGTAGAACTGGATCTCAGAGGGAACGACCCTGGAGAATCAGGAGTGAAGCTGCTCACTGATTGTTACAAACTGAAGAAACTAAGGTGATTTTTCCATAAACAAACACAATTATATAAATATTAAACATAAATTAATACTGTGCAAAGGACTTTGATAGTTTCTTTGAAAAAACTGGATTAAGGTTCATAATTGATTGCAATTTATGGTTTATTTGACTACTCCTATTTTTTCCCCCAGTGTGTTACATACAGTGGGCACTTTTATTTAAATTTAAAGAGAAGTAATCATGAAAGCAAAAGAAGTCATACTGTTCTTGTTAATATGGGTCTATTATTCTGGAAACACCAAGTAAAAAAAAAATACTTTTTGCAGTTTGTTGAAAAGTCCTGCTGCACAAGAGGCCTGTAACTGGCTAGATGAAGTTTTAGGTCAAAACCCTTTACTCCTAAAAGAGCTGGATCTGAGCATGAAGGAACCAGGAGACTCAGGAGTGAAGCAGCTCTCGGCTCTACTGGAGGACTCACACTGTAAATTTAAGAAAATTAAGTAAGTATTTTTATTTATGCATCACTATCAGCCGAGTTTTACTAACAAAATGTCTTCTAGTGGGACCTGACACCATGTTTGCACAAATGTATTTTGAATGTATTTTTAATTGAATTTTTGCTTTCTATAGTTGATGAAACAACATAACATGACGAAACCTCAAAGACCTTATATAAACACCTGGGTCCTGTTACATCACTGCAAAGTGTTAAGCTACTGAGACTAGAAAGTAACAGAAGAGTAGAAATGATCAACATGTTTGACATTTTCAATTAAATTTTAAAACAGGATTTAACGACTAAGGCATAACAAGATGACTTAAAAGAGGAATAAATGAATAAAATTATGTTAGAAATAACCAATAATGACCACTAATGACCGAGATGAACCCAGAATACATACTTTGGTACATATGATAATAAAATGACTTGAGTTTTATATAATATCTGCAGAATGAAGATTGAGCATGTAGCTCTGCTAACATCATATTTCATATTTAGGTTAAATAATTGTTATCTGACTGCGGAGAGCTGTTCAGCTTTGGCCAGCGTTCTCACATTAAAGTCCTGCAGTGTGAGAGAGCTGGACCTTAGCAACAATAGTCTGCAGGATTCAGGAGTCACTCAGCTTTCTGCTGGACTGAAAAGTTCTCAGTGTAACCTGGAGATTCTGAGGTAAGTTCATTTCTCATAGAGTGATGAAGAGCTAAAACAATGACTCATTAAATATTGGTGAATAAAGTTCTTAAATACTAAAATTGTGTCTTCCTTTCTGATTTTATATCTAGGCTTAATACATGTGAATTAATGGAGGAAAGCTGTTCAGCTCTAGCTGAAGTTCTCAAGTCAAAATATTCCCAGCCTAGAGAGCTGGACCTGAGCAACAACAGGCTGCAGGATTCAGGAGTCACTCAGCTTTCTGCTGGACTGAAATGTCCTCAGTGTAAACTGGAGATTCTGATGTAAGTTAATTTCTGTTATGAATATTTAGTCAGGTCATTTTTTTTAATGTAAGATGTGGGTGAATTTTGGTACATAGCATATTTTTTGTACTGAATTTGTGTTTACTGTTGGTCTTCCTTCCTCTCATTTTATATTTAGGCTTAATACATGTGCTATAACTGCTGGAAGCTGTTCAGCTCTAGCTGAAGTTCTCAGCTCTGAATATTCCCAGCTGAGAGAGCTGGACCTGAGCAACAACAGTCTGCAGGATTCAGGAGTCACTCAGCTTTCTGCTGGACTGAAGAATCCACAGTCTCCACTTGCAATAATGAGGTGAAGTAACATCTGAAATGATGCCTGAGCCTTCAACAAGTCTAAATTTACTGAATAGCCATAGGGAAGAAACAATTAAGTAATTTAATATACTAGTTGAAATGACTGCAGAACTATATGTAATTAAAAAAAGTAGTACATGTTCTGCAGACTTTAATGCAGTTAATACATTTCTGAGTATCCATATTCCCCACATCCAAGTCTGGTAAAGAGATCAGGAAAAACAGACTAAACTAGAACACAAAATTAAACAGCATGTTTTGTATATTAAAAAATATACAATATTAGATTTATATTTAAATAAAAAGTGTCTAAATGTGTATGCAAAATGTTATAATTCCAAGGTAAATGTTGTATTGGTGTAATTGTTAAAAGGTAATTGTTAAAGAAATGAATTAAAATACTGCATTCTTATTTAACAAATGAGATCAAATCTGTTCTTTGTACTCCGTCTTTCCTTCTGCAGACTGTGTAACTGCAGTGTAACAGCTGAAGGCTGTGCTGCTTTGGCTAAAGCTCTGGAAGAAAATTCCTCACATCTCATAGAGCTGGATCTGAGCGGGAATAAAGTAGGAGACTCTGGAATAAAGCAGATCTCTAATCTACTACAGAATTCACACTGCCTCCTAGAAAAACTCAAGTATGTCATTGTAATTTCTTACAACATACAAGTGTCATGAAATGCTTTTATCATTAAATACTATTTTTTTCTTTTACTTAACAGTTTTTGAAGTAGTACTCAGTCAAGAACGCAATTACTGTAATATCAGTTTGTTAATTGGAACCAAGTAATTTGTACACGTGTCATTCAGTGACAATATAGCCTTAATAAATTAACAATAAAAATAGATTAAATTCACAATTTGTATACAATGCCACACATTTCAGTGCCTAAAATCATATGTATTTATTTTGTACAATATTTGTGATATTCTGAAAGTAAAATTACATTTTTTTTTTTTTTTCTCAGAGTAACTGACAATAATATCAGAGGGGAAGGATACGCTGCTCTGGCTAAAGCACTGAAATCGTCCCACGTGATAGAGCTGGATCTCAGAGGGAACGACCCTGGAGCATCAGGAGTGAAGCTGCTCACTGATTTACTAAAGGATCCAGACTGTAAACTAAAGACACTGAGGTGAGCAGCTATTATTAAATCATTTCTAAAATCATTTATAATATACATATATTGGCATGACATCTTATATGTTATATCTTATTGTCATATTGGACTTCCTCTTTTATAAATAATCTGTTATTGACTACAGTGATGGATGTCATTTAAATGAATGAAACTGAAAGAAGTTTTTCAAAATTATGTTGTAGTACCACAAAATAATTAGGAATCTTAAAGTCATGATGTAATATCACTGTGGTAAAGTTAGTTTTGTATTTGCATTTCAATTTGATGCATCTCATCTGCCTTTAATCGGTGTTTAAACTGGCTGTGTAATAATACAGACATGTACTAACTTTCAGTTTCATTTGTTAGTATGCAAAAATCGAACTTTAAAAGAACTCTAAATTTTAAAGTTTGGTGTATCCACATTGTCAGGAAAATTTAAGAAACTGTTGGTTAGTTTTAAGCAACCCAGCATTTGGAATTAGACAGACCTGCCTGTTGCTATATTTCAGTTGGAAGAACAGAAACAATAGGTTTCAATAGGAAGAACAGGTTAACAATAAATTTGTGCACCGCTATGCATTATAGCAATATAATACTTGCCTGCATGCAGACATTAAAATAAAATGTAATACACTGATCAATGAACTATGTTTCATGCAAAAGAAGTCATGGTCTGTTAGTCATGGTCTCTTATAGAAATCCTCAAATTTCTATAAGACTTCTTTATGTATTTTATTTTATTGGTCGCATCAAGCGTACAATGAGAATTACTTTTGTTTTCCTTGTATTTGGAATACTCAAAATAAATCTCACTTCAACAACAGTTTGAACCATAAACAAGAAACAAATGGGAACTGGTTTTAAAACACACCAAAGACCCTCAGTAAAGGTTTTAACTTGTTCTTCCCTGATCATGCATGCTTATCCTGATTTAAAATGTGAGTTTTTACCATATATAAAATATTCTTCCTTTCTTTCTCTGCAGGTTGTTGAAAAGCCCTGCTGCACAGGAAGGCTATGATTTACTTTATAGAGTTCTGGGTGAGAACCCTTTACTGCAGAGAGAACTCAATGTGAGTGAGAAAATATACGGAGACTCACAGGTGAAGCAGCTCTCTGCTCTACTGGAGGATTCCCACTGCAGACCGGAGATACTCAAGTTAGTTTTTATTAGTTATACCCTTACATTTACATTAAAACTGTGTAGTGCATTCTATTTGGAATGTAAACTGTGTTTAACATTTAACTGTATATTACCTATATTTTACATTAAAAATAATAGATTAAATATTCAAACAAAAGACTTCTCTTCCTTGTTTCCTCTCTGTATCCAGGGTAAATAACAGCCAGATGAAAAATGAAGGTTGTGCTGCTCTGGCATCAGCTCTGTGTTCAAACCCCTCACACCTGAGAGAGCTGGAGCTGAGTGGGAATACACTGGGAGGATCAGGAATGGAGAAGCTCTGTGGCGTGCTGCAGCATCAACACTTTAAACTGCTGAAACTGGGGTAATGTCATCAATTAAAATAAAATAAACAATGGCAGAAAGAGCAGAGGTCTTTAAGAAGACTTTAAGAAGACATTCTGGCAATATATCTATAGTGTTACTGTTTGCAGTTACCAAATTTATTTATTATTATTAATACAGTAAATTCTATTTAATCGCCTGCAACCACCAGCTGGATTAAGCTTTGTACTGAAACTATAATTATTACTAAAAGTAACAGAAAACCTTCTAGAAATGTTATAAACGCTGGTCACAAACTACGAGTTAATCTGCAGGTAATAAAATCCTACAGGTTGAAGAAGTTACAGTAACAGAGTAATATACAGTATGTAACTGTGAGATGATAACATGACTACAGCAAGAACTGTTAAAGCCACAAGGTCAACAGCGAGGTATATAGTCATACGATACTCAGACATGATCAGAGCAACAAGCAGAGACAGATACAGAAGAGCGGAACAGGAACCTGATAGGAAGGTTAACACTCTTTAAGAAGATTAAAGTAAATTAAGTAGAGTAAGGAAAAGCCCAATGAAATTAGTCAAAGTAATCTGCTCAGTCTGTTCTCTCTCTCTCTCTCTCTGTCTCTCTCTCTCTCTCTCTCTCTGCAGGTTGTGTAAGTGCAGTCTCACCGAGGGAGATTGTGCTGCTGTTGTATCGGCTCTGAGAACAAACCCCTCACACCTCAAGGAGCTGGACCTGAGTGACAATACAATTGGAAACACAGGAGTGAAGGAGCTCTCTGCTCTACTGCAGAACTCAAACTGCACTCTGGAGATACTGAAGTAAATGATTTTAGTCTTTGTTGAAAAAAAAAGAATGAGAGATAAAAAAAAGAATTGTAAGAAAGGTCCATAATAGATTTTGAATTTAGAATAGATTTAAAAAAAACAACTTTTGAATTATTTTTCAATTAAAATGGATTCTCTGACATAATTTTACTCTATGAATAAGTCAAAGTTAATCTAAATCCTTTAATTATAAAAAGGTGAACCCTGTAGCATAACTTATTTCATTATTATTATTAAATTAACTTATTCATTTTTTATTTTATGTTAATTAGTAAGTAAGTATAGGAATCTCATATGAAATGTGCTTCCCTTAAATAATGGTCATAAATGTTGGCTACTGCAGCCTCTACTGAAATTACTATTAAGTACAAACCCCTCAAAGATGTTATACTGTCACTGTCATGTCATTGTCTCACCATGTAATGTGATTTATTATTGTTTTCTTTCAGATTAAATAAATGTAGTCTCACAGAACAAGAATGTACTGAACTGGCTAAAACTCTGGAATTAAACTCCTCATCACATCTGAAAGAGCTGGACCTTAGAGGGAACTACAGTGTGCCAATGTGGAATATTTTTAGTTATTTTCTAGGGAATTCAAACTCTAAATTGATTGTGAGGTGAGTTTTTGATTTACAACACTGGAAATATTTTGTACTTTGATATTTTACTTTTTATGCCTCTGAGTGGTGAAGGTGTTATGTTTTCAGGTTGTCTGTCTGTCCAAGATTCTTATTAGCACGATATCTCAAGTGTGAGTGGTTGAATGTTTGTAGGATTTATATGGTAATAGCATCGTAAGCAGCAGATGAACTGATTAGATTTTGGAATTGATCCAATCAGGGTCAAGGTCACAGCAAGGTCAAATGTCTGAAATAGATTTTCTTCAATAGCTTCCTTCAGTAGTTTCCTTCACTGGCATACCAATTAGTAAGAAGATGAAGTAGACTTGCTGGTAGCTGAGGCCTCCCTGTCCATGCTGCTGGCGCTGAATTCAACTTGTTAAAGTTCACACTTTACCAAAATTTTTTTTTAAATGGTCAAATTTTTAAAATTTACTAATACACAACATTCTGAAAACTACGGTGTGACAAGTCACTCATGACAGAGAGGTAGCATGCAAGTGCAGAGTTTATTGTAACATGGCAAAACACAATTGAATTCCATGAGTCAGGGCAAGAGGTTCAAAATGACAAAGAATCCTCCTGACTGTTCAACAAATCCAAAGGGCAAATATAATAACCAGAAACCAGAAAAAAACAAAGTCAAAATCAGGACAAGCTCACAAAAACACCGCTCAGAAAAACCTTTAAAAGATTGCAAGACCTTATGAAGACATAAGATTAGAAAGTAACCTAAATAAAGTCAGTGCTAATGCTATTATTGTTAATGCTGAGGTATCAGAGTATGTTATAAGCAATACAATTGACACCTGACCATTTTTTCCAGACTACCTCACATTTTTTGCTATGAACGTGTGAGAAGTTTACATACATGAGACCAATCTTAAATGTCAACAGAGAACAAAAAAGCCAGCTGCCATCACACCTGTGATTATTCACATAATTTCTGCCATAATTGCTGGTTCACATAATATAACAACAGGATCTTATGGGGGGAAAGGCCCATACTCAGAGCTCTGGTATCAGTATCATGATGAAATGTGTTTTTTTTTTTCTCTCCAGAATTTTGAGCCCTGAAGCAGAAAAGGCCTGTGATTCTCTGACTAAAGTTCTGGGTAAAAACCCCTTACTGCAGAAAGAACTGGATCTGAGAGGGAAAATATCTGGAGACTCAGCAGTGAAGCAGCTCTCTGCTCTACTGAAGGATCCACAGTGTAGAACTGAGAGACTCAGGTATGTGCTCTGACTTCTTCACCTGGTATTTTTGTTTATGTTCACATTAAATCTTTAAAGATATTATTGTAGTGTATACACTGTTTAGCAAAATCAGTACTGCTGCAGATCTACTGTGGTTCTGAGAGTGTGGGTGAACAGTCCACTGTACATGTTCTCCCCACTCCATTATAACTCTATTATTTCTTATACATCGGTATTATTTTTAGTTGGTTGATCATGTGGGTTGTTTAAAGATATTTTTGTCAGCTGTGTTCTCTGTCTGCAGGCTGAGTAAGAGCGGTATTACACAGAGCGGCTGTACTGATCTGATATCAGCTCTTACTTCAAACCCTTCACACCTGACAGAGCTGGACCTGAGTGAGAACACACTGGGAAATCCAGGAGTGGATAAGATCTCTACTCTACTAAAGAATTCATCCTGCAAACTCCAGAAGCTTGTGTAAGTCATTTAATAGTTTACATTACTAGATCACTGACATTTTTACTTCACCAATATGTATATTTGTAGCATGTAGGAATAGATTAGTTAGTAACTCATTCAGGGGCACATTTCCTCAATAACAATGAATTTTATTCAATAACGATCAGCTTAACAAAGGTGTTACATTTTTTGCATGTGTTCCCCAAAAGCCTTCATTTAGGCCTAATTTACAAATGAAATTATATTGTTTTGGAAGTGATCAGAGAAGTTACATTAAAAGAAAAACAGTTAGAGGGAAACTATGAGGAAGACGTTTACTAATATTAAAACAAATCTTGCAAAGCAAGTTGTTCTTAGAGGACAAAGTTAAAGACATTTTATTTTTTTAATCAAACACCTGCAGCATGATATTGTATTTGGAGAAAATATGAAGGTATTACAGATATTTCTGTGTGCTCATTTATTGTGCACCGAAGAGTAAATTAAATAATAAAAGACTAAAACCTGGGCACACCACTGCTCACTGTCACTGAGATGGTCAGTAGGTTTATATTTGAACGCACAGCATTAGGACACCGGCTCCACTGCTGCTGCATAATCATCATCATCTCTCTTTCCATATTTTTTTTATTTGAGTGACGTGGGCTTAATTGATGAAGTCACAATTTGGCTAAATGGACTAATGGATGTGTCTGGCTAACTAACTAACTGCTTGAATGACCTTTGTTCATGCAACTGGATCAGTCTTTTTTTTTTAACCAAAATTAGCAGCCTCTGACTTTCTGAGGTAGAACAACAATAACAATTATCAGGTACATGTAATTTACACATGTACCACATTTAAATAAAGAACATTCTCACGAACAAGTTAATGAAGTACTTAGCATTATGAACATTTCCTGAAAACTACCTGAGAATGGTTACCATTTTGCCCCCTCTCCAGACTTTCAGACTGTAATATAACAGAGAAAGGATACACTGCTTTGGCTAAAGCTCTGAAGTCAAACCGCTCATCAAACCTGACAGAGCTGGATGTCAGAGGGAACGACCCTGGAGCATCAGGAATAAAGGAGCTTAGGAATTTGATGAATGATACAAAATGTAAACCTAAGACACTGAGGTGAGCGTTTTCCCCAAGTAAATGTAAAATACAGCCTTAATTCTGAGTAATTAGTAATGTTTTGCTGTTTACATCAATGTAAAGTGTGCTGTCACATTTTTGTAACACTTTTTACAATGTTTTACAATTTTTAACAATTACTTATTTTTTTCCCTTATTTTTATAAAGTAAGAAATAAAGAAAGAAAATTGAAGTAAGAATTATACTGAAGTAAGAGTTCTAATGTTTAAAACCAGTTTTCCACCATGGACCAAACAATTACTGAAAAAGCAGCACTGCATTGCTGTAAATATAATTAATGTTAGCATTTATCTGTTCTTTCTCTCTCTACAGGTTGTTGAAAAGTCCTGATGCGCAGAAAGCTTATGATCATCTGACTGAAGTTCTGGGTATAAACCCAATACTGCAGACGGATCTGGATCTGAGGGGGGAAATAGAAGGAGATTCAAAAGTAGAGCAACTCTCTGCTTTACTGAAGGATCCACACTGCAGACCTGAAAAACTTCAGTAAGAAACTAAATTCCATATTAATCACAAAACTTCAATTAGTCACGAAACAATTAGTGATGTTAATGCTGAATGGTTTGTCTTTAGTTTATCAATCATTCATCATTCAGTAGTAATGAGTAGTTTGAGGAGAAATGACCCCCCAAATACAGAACTGCTAAAGAAAAACCCACAGTTAACTGTGATTTATTGTGCTTTCAGGCTCAGTGGGTGTAATCTGACAGAGAAAAGATGTTCAGCTCTGCTCTCAGCTCTCAGATCAGTATCCTCCACCCTGAAGGAGCTGAATCTGAGTAAGAACAGGATT
>CM075008.1:293563-308397 GCA_037576675.1 Pangasius sanitwongsei | reverse complement strand
CATTGTACTGTCTTGTTCTGTCTTGTGCGTCTGCACATGTTTGCACTTGTGCACTTTATGTATAAATTATGTAGTCCTTTGTAGTTCTGTGTTGTTCTGTGTCGTCTTATGTGGCACCTTGGTCCTGGAGAAACGTTGTTTCGTTTAACTATGTACTTGTATATGGCTGAAATGACAAACTCCACTTGAACTTGAACTTGAAAAAGGTGCTGCAACCCAAAACACACAGCATATTAGTCACTGCTTTCTAACTTCACTTGGAAGTGGACTGAGATTACCTCGCTCAAATGTTCTTGAGCTTGAGTGTGATTGCTGTATTCTCACCTGTCTAAAGAACCGCACCGAAGGGGAAAATATAGTAGGGTTCGATTCAAACTGAATAAATATTGGATATGTATATAAAATAGATATAAAATAGAAAAAATACATTCTGGTTGTGCAAAAGTTATCAAGTTTTTCCACTTTGTTTTTTTTTTTTTTTTTACCATGAATGATCGATTTTTTTCTACATTTAAAAAACAAGACAATTATTTGTACTTTTGTTCCAGACTTTCAGACTGCAGTATAACAGAGGAAGGATACGCTGCTCTGGCTGAAGCTCTGAAATCATCACACCTGATAGAGCTGGATCTCAGAGGGAACGACCCTGGAGCATCAGGAGTGAAGCTGCTCACTGATTTACTACAGGATCCAAACTGTAACCTAACAACACTGAGGTGAGGAAAAAACTGAACAATCTAGATAACAATAAATAGCTATGTTTCTATCAATTTTGCATTTGGCATTTTGAAAATGATTTAATTCTGCTTAATGATTTAATTTGAATTATTTGATACTACTATATCACATTGAAATGTAAGTTGGTTTGCTGATTATCTATCTTGCTGGATAGAGTTTTGTGCTTGAACAGTTATAAATAGTAACAGTAAAGACTGATAATTAACCATTTTCTTAAGAATTGAGGATTAGTGTGCACTGATTCTGTAACAGATATAGCTGTATAAGAATACACATTGAAAACAGAAACTGAAGCACAGCTAAAGCACATAATCAGTTCCTTATTGCTCTCATTAAACAGTTATTAATGTGCTGATGTCATTTTTCTCCACAGGTTGTTGAAAAATGCTGATGCAGAGGAAGCCTACAAGTGTCTTACTAACATTGTAGATAAAAACCCCTTACTGCACAGGGAGCTGGATCTGAGCAACAAAACACCTGAAGACCTCAACGTGAAGCAGCTCTCAGCTCTGCTGCAGGATCCCCATTACAGACTGCAGAAACTTACGTAAGAAACAACTATATATATGGGGTGCCAAATGTAAAAAGTTGAATACTCTTTTCCCTCTTATTTTTTCTGAACATTTGAGGCCAATCTGATACATTATCATTTATATAGAAACGTGTGTGTGTGTATACACACACACATATATGCGCAGTACTATGCAAAGGTCTTAGGCACATGCAAAGAAATGCTGTAGAGCAAAGATGCCTTCAAAAATAAAGAAAATAAATGTTTCTACCTTAAAAAACTATAAAGAGCAGTAAACAGTAATAAATGAAACAAATCCAATATTTGGTGTGACAATCCTTTGCTTTTAAAAAAGAAAAGAGGAGTCACAGGTATAATTTGTGCAGTGTTATAATGAAAAGAACTTTAAATTTTACTGAGCATCTTGCAGAACCAGGCACAGTTCTTCTGGAGCCTTTGACTACCACACTTGCTTCTTATTTTTGAAGCGAAACCCAGCAGCCTTCATTATGTTTTTTTTATCTGAAAAGTGTCTCTTACATAATCTGCTGCTTTCTTCACTGACATACAAACATTTTTCTGTAACATTTCATTATGCTGTGTACCTACTTCTCCACTTCTGCACATCTGTAATTTCATAACAGAGACTTGATTAAGGATTTAACGGTGGTACTGACATCACGATTCCGAACTAGTGTCCTGAAGCCAAACAAATAACACCGTCACTCACGGAGTTGCTCTTTACACTGGCTACGTTGTTCCTAATCTAGTTACAGTATGGTGTAAACCTGGCAACCCTACGGCCACTATGTTTTCTCAATAAAGCACTCAGAGAGGGCGGGTCAATTAGCATATCAACGAAACATTTTCTACATTTATATTTACATTTAACTTTTACATTTATATTTAACATTTATACTTAAGATTTAGATTTAAGATTTATATTTATATTTAAGATTTAATTTATAATTTATATTTATTTTCAACATCTATAATTTAACCATTTTAAATTTCAGCATGAATCTTAAATTTAAATCTTAAATATGAATGAAAAATATTTAAAAATATAATGTTTGAATCCAATTTCTCTAGTAGTGGCTAATTTTAAATAAATTTTGAATGAAACCCAAACAATGTCCTGACAACTTTCAGGTGTTATAATACTCAATGAAATGATGAGCACAGTCTGTGCTGTAACATACAAGTACAATTAATTACATTTACAGTATTTGGCAGACGCCCTTATCCAGAGTGACTTACATTTATCTCATTTATACAACTGAGCAGTTGAGGGTTCAGGGCCTTGCTCAAAGGCCCAGCAGTGGCAGCTTGGCGGTGCTAGGATTTTGAACTCATGATATTCCAATCACGTCTTAACCACTGAGCTATCACTGGCAGCTACTGAAAAAAGTAAACAAAGTTAAATTAAGTGACACTAACTGAACTTAATGAAAGGAAACAGGAGACTGGAAACTGAAAACAGCAAAATAAACTACAAGCAGGACAATAGACACACTAGATCTACAATGAAAAATTCACAAACACTCGCATCACTAAGGATAAATTGAATAAGCGGACAGAGAGAAAGAGGACACAAGATTTTTGCCTAAAGCCTAGAGATCATATTGGCTGTGTGAGAGTAAATGGTGGACAGGAAGTGGAGCACTGGGTGTGTTCTAGCAGAGACTAACCTGACTCACTCTCTCTCACTCTCTCTCTCTCTCTCTCTCTCTCTCACTCTCACTCACTCTCACTCACTCTCACTCACTCTCTCTCACTCTCTCTCACTCTCTCTCACTCTCTCTCACTCTCTAGGTTGTATAATAAAGGCAGTATTAAAGAGGATGACTGTGCAATTTTGACTTCTGCTCTGGTTATAAATCCTTCACACCTGAGAGAGCTGAATCTAAACGGGAATAAACCAGGAGAGTCTGGACTGAGAAATCTGTGTGATTTCCTGAAGAATCCTAAATGTAATCTGCAGAAACTAAAGTGAGTAATTAACCTATACATTTTAACCCTATCAATCTAAAATACTCCAAATTTATTATAACAGTAATAATCTTTTAGCAGTTTGATATTCTTCTGTCATTTATAATTGATTTGGAAATACTTTCTGAATATTTATTAATATATGCATGTATAATATTTAAATGATTGTAACTATTATTATAAATCTAATGTGTATTAGGTATATACAGTGGGTTCAGAAAGTATCCCTTTTAATTTTTGCAAATTTTATTGAATTATAGATTTTGTTCTAAATGGATTAATAATAACCCAAAAGCCCATAACGACTAGCTCAGATTTGAACCCATAGAACACACACATTTAACATGTATTATTATTTAGTTTTTTTAATAAGGCACTAATTATCTTTTCTCCTCTCTCTCTCTCTGCAGACTAAAGAACAGTGTAAGTGAGAAATCCTGTGCTGATTTGGCTTCAGCTCTCTGTACAAATCCATCACACATCAGAGAGCTGGATCTGAGTAAGAGTGAACTAGGAGACTCAGGAGTGGAGAAGCTCTGTGATCTACTGGAGAAACAGGAGTGTAAACTGGAGACACTGCAGTGAGTAACTCAGTGATGTGATGAAACAGCTTTATAATGAAATGCACTAACCATAACAAACCCTCAGCTGTATCCTCTCTCAGTTATAAGTCCCTTTGGATAAAAGGGTTTACTACTAAAAAAAGGTTTATCTTTCTCTGGTTGTTAAACCTACTTTTCTGCCAGGAAACTATGAATAAAAACTAATGGCCCAGACACTAAATCTGCTTTTTTTTTTTTAAGTACCCAAATTAATTTTTACATTTTATTTACATTTACTTCAGCCTTATAGTCTTCTTACAAAAAAACAAAAAACAAAAAAAAAAAAACACAGCAGCTAACCAAAAATACTCTAAATTTAATTAAACCTCTTGTAAAATTTAAATAAACTTTATTTTTAAAACAACCAATTATTAACTTACAATTAACTTTAAAATTAACTTTAACTTTAAATTAGGCTAATATTACCCAAATTAATTTTTACATTTTATTTACATTTACTTCAGTCTTGTAGCCTTCATATGTACATCTTACAAAAAAATCTATATATAGCAGCTAACCAAAAATACTCTAAATTATGAATCCAGTGATTAGTAAAGGCTATAAATACATTTGTAGGTGGAGATTTTTAATATAATTACAAAGTCGGCTATTCATCATAAAATGTTGCTTATATCAGGTGAGATGTAATAAACATTTAAACTTAATCAGGCTTATGCTTCCTCCTCTGAATAAGTATAAGAAAAGCCCCATGCTTCACACACGTGAGTCACACCAGTAACAGCTTAACCATGTTTCATTTTTTTACATAATATGGAATTTTTATGTTGTTACACAAGGTCAAGCAGCGTGTACTTCTGGCCACATTACCACATTTGCAGCAAAGGTCTGCAGCCAAGTCTCAGAACGATTCGCCTTGTTCTCAACAAATTTGTATCAAAAAGTGTTTTCAGGGAATATACTATAATATATCTTTTTCATCACAAGTTTATTTTGGTTACTGAGCTGTGAGTGTAAATTACAGACTCCAGGCTTATATTACTTTAATAACCATCTTCTTGCCTACAACGTAGCAATGTTTTGTAACATGTGACCAACTCACAGCAAGCATTATTTAGGCTTAAGTACAACCTCCCTACTGTGGGGTTAGTTGTTATGCAGTGTTATGATAACAACTATGATGCCTTTCATAAACAATGACAACAAGTTAATTCTCTCACACACAGTCCCCTCCGAAACTGTTCGAATGGTAAGGCCAAGTCGTTTGAGCTATACACCAAAGGCATTTGAGTTTGAGATAAAAAGATGGATATGAGACAAGAGTTTAGGATTTCAACTTTTATTTTCTGGTATTTACATCTAAATTTGTTAAATAACATAAAACATAGAACCTTTTATATCAGACCACCCAATTTCTAGGCGAGCAAAGAAAATTCTCTGTAAATTGGCAGACAAAATATTCCTGTAGACTTCTGAATTCATTCTGCTGCTACCATCATGAGTTACATCATCAATAAAGATTAGTGAGCCTGTTCCAGAAGCAGCCATGCAAGCCCAAGCCATGACACTACCTCCACCATGTTTCACAGATGAGCTTGTATGATTTGTAGAATGCAGTATGGTTAGAAAACAAATTTGTTTTATACAACATAGAATTGTATTGAATTATCTTTGTTGTTACTAATTTATCAGACTTTTTTTCTGGTAAGTGTTACAACTCTCTCTGTCTGTTCCAATGAACCCTGCCCATGGGGTAAGTTGTAACACTGCACATCCTGTCACTTTCGGTGGAATTGTACATGAACAGTATGTGCTAGAAACAAAGCTGTACTGTTCATTTGTTATGTTCATGTATAGACTGCTTGTAAAAAAAAAACAAAAAAAACAAAACAAAACACACACATCGATACATCCACCTGAATGGGGTGCCAATCCATCACAGGGCACAATTGTGCGCACACACACACACACACCAGACAATTTGGAGATGCCAATCAGCCTACAGTGCATGTCTTTGGAGTACGTAGAGTGCATGGAAGAAACCCCTGAAGCATGGGGAGACTCCACGCACATAGAGCGGAGGCAGGAATCAAACCCCCATCCACCATGCCCCCCCCCCCCCCCCCCAATAAAGAAGTTTTTTCTAACTTAAATATTTGTTCATTGATTCAGCAAAAACCAAAATGCATTAGGTTGTGCCCCGCTCTCCCCTACTTTTATAATGTCAAATATTTTTAACAATTAAAAATGGAAAACTAAGGCACATATTCAGGCAGTGCTTTTTCTGTATTTAAATCATATAGAAATTAAAATTTTGTATACTGCTATATCACTAATGGTTATAATTTTTTTTTTTTTTTGATATTGCCCAGCCCAATGAGTCTGGTAAAAACCAGAAGAAAGAATATAAGATAGAAAAACAGAAACCACAGTTTTAGAAATGTGTTAGTGTTCTTACTTCAGTCATTTCTAGATCCTTCCTTTCTCTAATTTTAGACTAAACACTATTTTTTCTGCAGGTTATGTAAGAGTGTAAGTGAGAAATCCTGCGCTGATTTGGCTTCAGCTCTCTGTACAAATCCATCACACATCAGAGGGCTGGATCTGAGTGAGTGTAAACTAGGAGACTCAGGAGTGGAGAAGCTCTGTGATCTACTGAAGAAACAGGAGTGTAAACTGGAGAAACTGCTGTGAGTAACTCAGTGATGTGATGCAACAGCTTTATAATAAAAAGCACTTTAACACTTCCCACGTTCAGGTGGGGAATCAGGAACCTGGAGGCAGGCTTGGAACAACCTAAAAGGCGCTTTATTCTTTATCTTTTGCTTTTCAGCAGTTTTATTTTATAAATACACACACACACGGCTCTGCGCTGGATCGACCTCTCTCTGTCTCGAGGCACTCGTCTGTCTCCTTTTTAGCCTCACCTCTGCTCACTACAACACAGAACACTCGTTAGTAGAATTCCCTGCAGTTGTGCATTCCTTATCACTCACCTTCTCTGGCTCCGCCTTCCATTCATAAACTGACGCTCGGCCACGCTCCCGTTTCCACAAGCACTAACCATAACAAAGCTCTTACCAGTCCTAGCTAAAAATGTCTAACTTGCTCTCTAGATTAGATTTATTATCAGTAATAAAGATTAAATAAAGATTTATTTTAACTCTGGTGATGAGGAGAATGTGGGATTAGGAGCAAGTAGTGAGAGGTATATAGTAGTTATAGCAATGAGGGGCTTTGCACTACTGGGAAGTGTAGTTCATTTAAACATAGATACTGAATAAAAAGGTTTGCAAAATCCAATAGGAAGTAGTGCAGTGGTAGCTCAGTGGTTAACGCATTGGGTTATTGATTGGAAGGTTGAGTTCAAATCTAAGCACCCAAACGCTGCCATTGTTGGGTCTTTGAGGAAACCCCCAGCTGTATCCTGTCTCAGTTATAAGTCCCTTTGGGTAAACACATGAGTTAAAAGTAAAATTAAGGTTTTATATTTCACAAATAAAAAATAATGGCCCAGACACTAAATCTGCTTTTCCCGGCTACTGATCTGAATTTCTTTTAATTCTCAGTGCTTTATATCAGGGTTTAAACCAGAAAACAACCCACAAGCCAACAAGTCTTCTAACAGTAACATACATTGCCTCTGCACTGCTAAACTGATAATCTCCTATCTGCAGTTACTGACACATAATCAGCACTAATCCCTGACAGACACTCATTACTTTTCTTTTGGGAAGGAAAACATTAGCAGCTAACCAAAAATACTCTAAATTATGAATCCAGTGATTGGTGAAGGCTACAAATACATTTGCAGGTGGAGATTTTTAACAAAGATTTTTTTTTAACAATTTCGGCTATTTGTTAGAAAATGTCACATATCATGTGAGGTGTAATTAATATTTAAACTTAATGAGGCTTACAGTTCCTCCTCTGAGTAACAATAAGAAAAACCCCATACTTGATTCACACCAGTAACAGTTTAACCATGTTTCATTTTCTTACGTTATAGTTTGTTTTGTTTTATGCTCCTAAGGGTCTGAACTGATCACGTAAACACAAGCATTAAGTTTTAATTATTGTCCTTTTATAATATCAAATATTTTCATCAATTTAAAAATGGAAACCTAAGGTACATATTCAGGCAGTGCATTTTCTGAATTAAAATTTTACTGAATTTAAATTTTGTATATTGTTATACCCCTAATGGTTATAATTTTTTTTTTTTTTTTTTTTTTTATCACCCAGCTCTATGAGTCTGGTAAAAACCAGAAGAAAGAATACAATATAGAAGAACAGAAACCAGAGTTTTAGAAATGTGTTAGTGTTCTTACTTCAGTCATTTCTAGATCCTTTCTTTCTCTAATGTTGGACTAAACACTATTTTCTTTTCTGCAGACTAAAGAGTGTAAGTGAGAAATCCTGCGCTGATTTGGCTTCAGCTCTCTGTGCAAATCCATCACACATCAGAGAGCTGGATCTGAGTGAGTGTAAACTAGGAGACTCAGGAGTGGAGAAGCTCTGTGATCTACTGAAGAAACAGGAGTGTAAACTGGAGAAACTGCTGTGAGTAACTCAGTGATGTGATAAAACAGCTTTTTTAAAAAGCACTAACCAGTCCCTTTGGATAAAAGCAGGTAAATATAAAAGTAAGATTTTTTCTTTCTCTGGTTGTTAAACCTACTTTTCTGCCAGGCAACTATGAATAAAATCTAAAGGCCCAGACACTAAATCTACTCTTCCCAGCTACTGATCTGAATTTCTTCTAATTCTCTGTGCTTTATATCAGGGTTTAAACCAGAAAACAAACAGCAAGCCAGCAAGTCTTCTAACAGTAACATACATTGTCTCTGCACTGCTAAACTGATAATCTCCTATCTGCAGTTACTGACACAGAATCAGCACTAATCCCTGACAGACACTCATCACTTTTTTTGGGAAGGAAAACATCTTGTAAATTTAAATTAGGCTAATATTGCCCAAATTAACTTTTATATTTACTACAGCCTTATAGCCTTCATACTTGCATCTGACAAATATAAAAACGGAGCAACTAACCAAAAATACTCTAAATTTTGAATCCAATGATTGGTGAAGGCTACAAATACATTTGAAGGTGGAGATCAACATAATAAAGTCAGCTATTCATCATAAAATATTGCGTATATCGTGAGGTGCAATAAATATTTAAACTTAATCGGGCTTACACGTCCTCCTCTGAGTAAGAAATGCCCCATGTTTCACACACTTGAGTCACACCAGTAACAGCTTAACTACGTTTCATTTTCCTCCATTATATTTAATGTTTTGTTGAACTGATCACGTACGTCAAGATGGGGAGGCATAGTGCAGATTATGTTATTAAGTAAAGTGCTAACAAAACAAAAAAAAAAAAAAAAAAAAAAACATGAATACAAGGACATAAACAAAACAAAGAACATACAGACTATAGGCAAAACTGTGGCACACAACACAAGACCATTACAACAAAAGCTTGACAAAGAGCTGCTTACAAACTTATAAAGGGTGCTAAATCAGGGTGCAACCAGACACAGGTGAAAGTGGTTAGGACATGTGACATGCTGTGTCTGATGGGAAATGTAGTTTAGCACCGATTTTGGCATAACCATGACAAACACAAGCATTACGTTTTAATTATTGTCCTTTTATAAATGTCAAATATTTATCAATTTAAAAATGGAAAACTAGGTCACATTCAGGCCGTGCTTTTTTCTGTATTAGAATTGTATTGAATTTAAATTTTGTATATTGTTATACCCCTAATGGTTATAATTATTTTTTAGATATCACCCAGCCCTGTGAGTCTGGTAAAAACCAGAAGAAAGAATATAAAAACACTAACCAGAGTTTTAGAAATGTGTTAGTGTTCTTACTTCAGTCATTTCTAGATCCTTTCTTTCTCTAATGTTGGACTAAAAACTATTTCCTTTTCTGCAGACTATGGAACAGTGTACATGGGAAATCCTGTGCTGATTTGGCTTCAGCTCTCTGTGCAAATCCATCACACATCAGAGAGCTGGATCTGAGTGAGAGTGAACTAGGAGACTCAGGAGTGGAGAAGCTCTGTGATCTACTGAAGAAACAGGAGTGTAAACTGGAGACACTACGGTAAGTAACTCAGATGAAACACACCGAGTTAAGCTTTATATGCCGGATTACACTTTATAGTTGCCTTTCACAGATTGTACACAGATCTTTGCTAATACACAATAACAATGTAGACAAATACTTTATTATATTTATGCCTCTCTGTGCTACATACATACATTATTATTTAGCCCTGTGAAGTAAAGAAACTAAAAACGTTTCTCTCTGCAGGTTAATAAAGTGCAAAATAACAGATAGAGGCTGTGCTAATCTGACTGCAGCTCTGAAGTTAAACTCCTCACATCTGAAAAAGCTGGATCTGAGTGTGAATGAAATGGGAAATTCAGTCACACAACTCGAAGAGTTACTGAAGTGTTCAGGAGGACAGCTTCAGTAAGTAAACTTAACAGTACAGAATGTGTAATTTCTATAGAATATAACTAGAGTAAGAGTAAATGGTCAGCAGCATGTTGTTAGTCGTATTGAAAGAAGCACATACCTTCAAACTTTATGATCAAAATTAAAACTCAACAGTAACTTGTCACTGCATGCTAATAGCTTTTTGTGGATCTGATTTAATAGAAGTGAACTTTGACCTGATCTGTTTCTGTTTTACACAGAAATGAAGCTCTAATTTGATCACTCATGTTTATTCTACTTTTATGCCATATTTCTTGTGTTTATGTAGTTAAACTAAATGTGATGTGTGATTTTCATTACAAAGAAAAACAGATATAGCTTCTGGCTGAGAGATAGGACACAGGGTATGGTGTTGAAACATTTTTTCTGTTTTGATTTTACAGACATGATAAATCCATATGGTGAAACTTTTCTTCACTGGTGGTAATTGACCCGATAAAAAGCTCTTTGGAAGCTGAGTTCTCTATAGCGCAGAAGGAACAAAGATACACACAGAGAGGAAGTAGTGTGTACAGTAAATTAGGAAGCAGTGTGGATGATGATTACACTCAACAGAACCAGGGCAGTAGTGGGACAGTCACTGACTCCACAAGCCCAGAAAGTCCGCCTTCAAGCAGTTTATATAACATCAGAGAACAGAATAGGAGTAGACAAGACAATAACACCAGTAATATACAGAGGCAACAAAACAGCCTCTACACAAGCAACTTGATTATATGAAACAAATAGTACTAGATAAGCACCAGAGAAACTCATCAATGCAGGACAGAAGGAGACAAAAGTGCCCTGTGTTCTGTAGGTAACTGACTCCTATTTCTGTGAATTAACTGGTCACTTCCAGGACAATAAAGTATTTCAAAAAGTAAATGTTTTTTGGCCATGTTCTGGTTTATTGTTCTGCAGTACCATTTAATCCTAACTCTCTTATTTACTACAAACTGAAATAAACCTTATGGTAACAAAGTAAGAGAAGAGGAGGTCTGACTCTGGTCTATTTCACACAGACTGAATCTGTTGTTTATTTATAAGTTATTTCTTATACATGTATGTAAACTGTTCTCATAATAAACAATCCTTTACTATGTCTGGAATCTACTCAGGCTGGTGTTTTTTTCCCCTTTATTTTAAATGATTAAGTTGCTAAGTTTATGGCTGAATATAAAGTCGGCACTGATAACACAAATCGGTAGCACCAGATAAAGGTGATGCTCTAATCCTACCAATAAAACACTAAACTGTAATTCCCCAATATAAAGATCAAAATTGAATGAAAAAGTACACTGAAAAAGTTCATTGAATATACTTGAATATACTCATTCAAATGCGTACATAGGTTCCACGTAAAGGAAATTAGTTTACATCAACACGATTTGTTTTCATACATCCAACATGATTCAGCTTCAGTTCATCTGACCAGAATAAAACTGAACTGCATGCACTCACCTGAGCTGAGGATTGAACCCAGGACCCTAGAGCTGTGAGGTGGCAACCTCTCACTGTACATCATTTTAACTAGTAGATTAAATATTTGTTATGGTTCTACCTCACTAAACTGTTTCGCTATGCTGGAGTACACAAATTTGAAAAAGCATGTTAAGGTAAGTTTTGCTAACATCCACTGTCTGTATTAAACTACATTAGCATGTTTCCTTTGCTAATGCCAGGTTAGACTAGCATCAATTCCTGTAGCTAACATAACTGGATATGCAGCAAGTCAAAATCTAGCTAATGGTAAACACTGAAAACTTAGAGATTAAATTATGTTTTCAGGCAAAATTGTGTAGTTGGCCTCCTTGCTCAACATCAGCACCTGACCTCAGTAATGCTCTTGTAGCTGAATGAACACAAATCCCCACAGCCACACTCCAACATCTAGTGGCAAGCTATCCCAAAAGAGTGGAGCTTATTATAACAAAGAGGGAATGAATCCAGATATAGATTGTCCATACAGTGTAATTTTTTAGTTAAGTAATAAAATTACTTTTCACATGAAAACATGAACTTGATTTCATCAGTTAGAAATATTTCCTTTTTACTTTATAGTACATGAGTGCATTTGCTGTTATGATGTTGATGTTTTTTATATATATATATTTTTAAACTTTCACTTGAGTATATTTTTGGCTGGATACTTTCACTTTCAACCGAGTTCTGACACATTAGCTATACTTTCACTTAGGTATAAGTTCTCAGTACTTTGTCCACCCATAGAAATGACATTTCCCCTGCTGACACTTGTTTCAGTGTGCACTGTGAGCACTGTGAACATGTAAACACAGTGATTTGGTAACACACTGTGACCTGGCTGTTATTACGCTGAGGTCACAGAGAGGTGAACAGGAATTTACACCAGCTATAGAGAAGATAGGTTTCACAATTCTACAGTTACACAGAGTTTCAGCAGGATGAGAGGAGCAAACAGAGCACTGCTCTTATCTTTACTCATCAGTGATTGTTTTTCATTAAATGGTATTAAGAGTCAGTCTATTGATCAGTTGTGTCCTAATTAACACATGCCATAAGGCACATGTTACTTTAGACAAGGCCAAAATAACAAAAAAAAGTTCCTAACTACCAAGAAGAGTAAACTTCTTAACCTTTCAAAAGAAAACAAAAACAACAAAACTCTAGCCTCAGGCCCTAACTAGCCACAAACAGGAGAAAACAGTACTATCATCAAAAATGGCATCCACCTCTCAACAGCTTCCATAAAACTTAAACATCGGGGAAAAGCAACTTACAAGAATTGATTTCTTACACAGGATTAAACCCCATAACATAGCATGTGTACAAGAAACACCAACAATAGTACATCTACACCACAGTGAGAAGGAAGTAAAGCTGATGGTCCTCTAGCTGATGGTCCTTTTCAGTTTTATCCACATGCTCTCTTCCTGTCAACGAATCCTAGCAGTCAAGCACTTGATGGTAATTAATGGCAGCTTGTGTCAATTAACCTGGCTAGCGCAGTGACAAAGAGAGCAAGAAAAAAAAACAAACAAGAAAACACAAAAGCACAGCAATATTAAATTACACCAACAGATGTGATGTAAATAAATAAATAAATAAATAAATAAATGTCATTGGATGTAACAGTAACACATTGTAAAATACTCATTAAGAAACTTTAATTTGTCTCATATGCAGTTCTCAAACTGATGTTGAGGAGATAATGGCATAGAAAATAAGCAGAAAGTTTCATTTGCATACACACCATAGTCTCAGAGCCATTATTTAAAGAATACTAGATTTGCATATTTTCTTACTGAGTATTTTGTTGTGTCAAATTTGAGAGATGCTTTGTGAAACGTAAACATGAGCATTACTCTTCAAAATAAAGCCAAACTACACTGCATATTGTGTTTCTTACAACTAAAAACTAACGTAATAAACAGAATTTAAAAAAATAATAATAATAAAAAAAAAAAAATCAGTGGCTTCATATTGTATAATCTAGACTATATAATAATTAAATTATTCTGGTGCCAGACAGGATCAAGCCTGCCAAAAGTGTTTATTCTTCTATTCCCAATTATGCTGAATACTTTACCCACTATAAAAATACTCCTGAAAAATAAATACACAAATTATTTAACACCAAAACAACCATCAAGTTTCAAAAGTAATTCTCAACCCCTATGGACAATGCGGGAATGGAGAGGAAAAGTTCAAACCCCAGTCAGGTATGAGTCTGGAAATGCTCACAGTTTAACCTCAGTGGCCAACTTGGAAATAGTGAGAAGACAAATTCAACCAAACTCTCATGTGAAATAGTTCTTAAACTGTACCAGCGCTGGTAACCTCGTTGGGGCCCATATCGTTGGTGCACATATGACAGGTAAATCCTTGGAAATAGGGCAACAAAAATATAACCAAGTACTCACTCGGTCCCGTACTCCAATATGTAGTCACTGGTGGAACTTTGAAAAGAAACCTGCTTTGACCCTTCTCTCCCGAGGACACGATGTGAACCTTCCACTCAGCATCCAACCGGAGGTGAATCAACAACTGCGTAGACCTAACAGCCGATGAGCAAGAAAATAGCTTCTGGAGCGGCAATTGTCCACGGCTCCGCACTTTACTCTGTGTTCGCCTTTTTTCCTTCACGTCACTTTGCTGTTTTTTTAGAATACGGTACGCACTGTAGCCAGGTTAATGGCTCTAAACTTTGTGGGCGTAGTTAGTCTCCACCAAAGTTTATCAAAGCGCGCTAAACTGTGTCCAACACGGCGTTCACTCACCGTCCTTTCCCGTCTTCCCGCGCGCTCCTTTCTCTTCCTTCCAAAACTTCGATTTGTCATAAGACCTATCAATCAGGTCCTTATTGAACACTCCCCCATGGGAAACCCAATCAGGTCCTTATTGAATACTTCCCCAGGGTGTGTGGAAGCGTCTGACATTCTGATTCTGAGTGTCCACACATGCTGCAAGTGTAGCAGGATTATGTTGTTACACCAGATTATAAAATTTTAGTTATTTACTTTATTTTATTTTATTTTTAATAATTA
>CM075008.1:273052-286033 GCA_037576675.1 Pangasius sanitwongsei | reverse complement strand
TACAAATCTCTTACTAACATTGTAGGTAAAAACCCCTTACTGCACAGGGAGCTGGATCTGAGCAACAAAACACCTGAAGACATCAGAGTGAAGCAGCTCTCGGCTCTGCTGCAGGATCCCCATTACAGACTGCAGAAACTTACGTAAGGAGCAACTATAAATATATAGGCCTCTATTTTCATTTCCAGTTTGTATGGACATAAACAATATGTTCAGTTTTCAATCAGTAGGTATTTTTTAGTCAGAAACACCTGTCTGCACAGTGATTGGAGCTGTGCTGATTTGAAATCTGCTGGTACAGTGGGAATTGCACTTCCCTTACAACCTGCTAAGAGCAAGCAAAACACCAAACATATATTTTCCTGTTTCAAAGCACAGGCCTAAATGTCCCATTTATTACAACCCAGTTTTGTAGATATTCACTAATTATATATTACACACCACTTTACAGCACAAAGGAAGATTTTATTGCACACATTTGATAATATGTTTTATTATTCAAAAATAAAGTTTTGGTTCATATATTAATATCTGGAAATTTAGAAACTACTAATTAATTTAATGAAAAAAAAAAGATTGTAGAGACCATTAATCAAAACAAAAGCAGTGTAGACTCATAGAAAGTTATTTAAACAAACCACAATAGTTACATAAACAACCTCACATTCTGTCATTAGCTACGTTTACATACAGCCTAATAATCAGTAATAATCTGACTGAAAGCTCAATCAATAAAAAATATAAAAAATGTTCATGTAGCCTATATGTAGCCTGTACACCTCAACTGATATAAACCTACTGAGGCCTACTGCTAATGTCCTTTTAATAATTTATTAAATGGAGCCATGTAAACCTTTGTGGCTGATCACTTTCATTACTGGAATCTGTGCATTTGCGTTTGAGACACAATGTGCTTCTCGAGCAATAAATTGATCTTGTAAGAAAATACAGTTCATGTTTCATCAGACTAATATTTCAAGACACATGAAGGACAGAAATTGACCTCAATAAATTTGGCTCAGCATTTGAAACTGGTCAGCTGTTCAGCAAGGATGCAGAACACACAGTTATTTCTTGTGCAGTTATTTAGACAATGGTCTTTGATATTGGCAACTATAGAAGATGAGCAGAGGCATTATTCCGATGGATAACGTGTACATTTTATGGTACTTTCAACAATGAGAGCATCCATGCTCCTGAATGTTAATGAAAAATTAAGGTGTCCACCCTAGCAGAGACTAACCTGACCTCTCTCTCCCTCCCTCTTTCTCTCTCTGCAGGTTATATGAAGAAGGCAGTATTAAAGAGGATGACTGTGCAAATTTGACTTCTGCTCTGGTTGTAAATCCTTCACACCTGAGAGAGCTGAATCTAAACGGGAATAAACCAGGAGAGTCTGGACTGACAAATCTGTGCGAATTCTTGAAGAATCCTAAATGCAAACTGCAGAAACTCCAGTAAGTAATAATGTCTTCATAATTGGAACGAAACAGTTTAAAGCTATCAATCAGTTCACAAATAATCTACATCTACTGTAATAGTCTAATATTGGGTATGTGTAATTAATAATTTATAACTGACTCAAAAATACTTTCTCAATATTAATACGGCTCTGACAGAAGTGCAGGTCCAAATCACAGGTTTATATTAATGCACTCGTTCTAATATGTTATCGTTTCAATCCAACTCATTTAAATTTTAATTACATAGCGCTTGTCACAAAGCAGCTTTATATAGATTCATATAGATTTAGATCCCTAATGAGCATAGCAGAGGCCAGAGTGGTGAGGAAATCTCCATGAGATGACATGTATGGAAGGAGTCTCCAGTGTCAGCTCTTTGTAACAGTCAGAGGTAAAGCTGTAACTTTAAGTTTGACATCATCAGGACAGAGGAGTTTACACTTTGCGGTTTCTCTGTAACGTGCTGAGTTTTACTGTGTACTAAGTTGAAGAGAGAGAAAACAGAGAGGCTGGTGAGGGAACCACTGTTTGTAGCTGCTATAACTAACTTGTCTTGTGGATGTTCTTCAACATCAAAAGTAACTATACACAGATTTAAAAAATTGCTGGCAAACTGCTTTGGTATAAGATGAATAAAACACTCAGGATGTGCTGTAACAGTAACACCACTTCATCACACCACCCTGTCACGTAGTATTTCACTCTATAAGCAACACACAGTGGTTTATTCCTTACTAACTTATCATAATATTGTAGCAATGTTCAATGGACTCCAATAAAGGACAAATGATCCCCCCCCCTCTCTCTCTGCAGACTATGTAAGAGTGTAAGTGGGAAATTCTGGGCTGATTTGGCTTCAGCTCTCTGTACAAATCCATCACACATCAGAGGGCTGGACCTGAGTGAGTGCGAACTAGGAGACTCAGGAGTGAAGAAGCTCTGTGATCTACTGAAGGAACATAAGTGTAAACTGGAGACACTACGGTGAGTAACTCAGTGATGAAACACACTAAGCTTTATACTGCAGAAAAACGGTGCTTGCTAGTGGGTGGACTGGCTCAGATAAACTGCCCTTTAGGTGTGAATGAGTGTGTAAAAGTGTGTGTGCATGGTGCAGTGGACTGTACATTAAAGAAAACCAAACTATACTTCAGCAGATATTTTTCTAATAATAACACACACTGGCTCGGCACTAGTAAACAGCTGTACAAAGCTATAAACATCTGTCTAACATGTAATCAGCACTAATACTTAATAAATGGTGAAAACTTAGTTTGGGAAGGAAAACTTTAAAAACTAGAGCTATTATGTTTTTAACAGCTTTAAAAGCAGCTAATATTACCCTGAATAATATTTACATTTTATTTACATTCATGAAATCATTACATCCTTTACACTTACATCTTACAAATAAGAAAAGTCACAGTAGCTATCCAAAAATACACTAAATTATCAATCTAGCAAAAGCTTGAATAAATTCTATTCTCTCTCTCTGTGTGTGTGTGTGTTTTTCTGGAGCATGTAACATAATCAGTGAACAACACTTCCTTTGTGTACAAGAGATAACACCTGAATAAAAGGAAATCAGAATTTTAAAAATGTATCAACATTCTCAACTCAGTAAAGTCTATATTGTTTTTCTCTGTAATGATGGACTAAATGCCATTTCCTTTCTGCAGACTATGTAACAGTGTAAGTGAGAAATCCTGCGCTGATTTGGCTTTAGCTCTCTGTACAAATCCATCACACATCAGAGAGCTGGATCTGAGTGAGTGTGAATTAGGAGACTCAGGAGTGAAGAAGCTCTGTGATCTACTGAAGACACAGGAGTGTAAACTGGAGACACTACGGTGAGTAACTCAGTGATGAAACACACTGAACTGAGATCACAATCTTTACAGTTATGTTTTCTGTGAATCAGAACTTTCCTGATGCACACTAACAACATGATCAACAAAACAAAGATCAACAAAGATCTTCATTTCTATGTTAATTTAACAGCCGTGTTTGTGTTACATTCACTGTGAGTTCCTGAATCTCGTTCTTAATGTACACACCTACGTTATTATCTCCCTGTCTGTAGGTTAAAGAAGTGCAACATAACAGATGAAGGCGGTGCTGCTCTGACTGCAGCTCTGAGCTCAAACTTCTCTCTGAAAGAGCTGGATCTGAGCAAGAATGAACTAAAAGATTCAGTAACACAGCTTGAGGAGTTACTGAATGGTTCCAGAGGCAAACTAATGTAAGTCAAGTTAACACACATCACTGAATGTGTATTTTCTCTCAAATATAATGCAAGTGCAAGAGTAAGAGTAAGAGTCTGTATGTAAGAGTAACATAATGAGACAACTCTACAGATTGTACCAATAATAATCATATTTACAGAAGCACAGAAGAATATACAAATTCATTATCAGAACTAAATCATAATGCTACCAAGTCACCGCATGCTAACTGTTTTTTTCTGGCTCTAATTTGATAAAAGTGCACTTTAACCTGATCTGTTACTGTTCTTCACAGAAATGCCACTGGTGTTTTGTTTCCATTTTAGCAGGACTAACAGCTTACACTAGTCTATCATGCTCTTAACTAACTCATGCTTACATACAGAAAAAGATCAGCTGTTAATTCATGTATATTTTTATCCTGTATTTACTTGTGTTTGAGTAGTTTAGCCAAAGGTGATTTATTTTAAATAATTTAAAGTGATAATTACAAGAGAAACAGATATAGCCCCTGAGTAAGCAAATTTATTTAGGTTACAGTGTTGAAACATGTCTTTTTTCTGTTTTGATCTTACAGATATGATAAGACCACATGGGAGAAATTTAAAAGTCTTGGTTCTGCTGCCAAGAATCTTATCCCTGTTGTTTGGAAGTCTGGTCAAAAGTCAACTTTAGGACCTGAGTCATCATCTACACTGCAGCATGACCAAAGAGAAAGAAAAATGATATACACACAACAGGAAGCAGGAGGAGGCAGTGTGGATCATGTCTACAGCCAGCCAAATCAGGGCAGTATTGGGAAACAGAACAAAGGTATTCGCAGGGAAAAGCACCACCAGTAGATCACAGAAGCAACAAAACAAAGGCTACACACGCTCTCCTACCACAAAACAAAATGTACTAGATATGAGAGAGGGGAAAAAAAAGCTATAAAACATTCTGGTGACTGATGCTCGTATTTCAGTGAATCCACTTACTGAAAAGCAAGTTTTGGCTTTTGATCATGTTCTGCTTTCTGTTCCTTTCTTCGGCAAAGGAACTTTCAGAGCTGAACATGTGAACGTGTTTGTTTTGATTCATTATAAAATCATAAATATGACACACACATATACTACTTTATTTGTAATGAAAGTACCTATAACTCTCCAATCCAATACAAACTGAAACAAACCTAATGGTATGAATGTTAGAAAGACTGACTCTGGTGTAGTTTTCATTCACACACAGAATAAGACTGTGTGTTTTTTTTTTTTGTTTGTTTGTTTGTTTGTTTTTTTTAATTTATAAATGACTTCGTATGCATGTACTTAAAATGTCCTCATAATAAACAGAATTCTTTACTGTGTCTGGAATAGTCTCCTGGTGTCTCTACATGGTTTTTTTTTTTTTTTTTTAAACACTTTAATTTGCTAAGTTTCTAGCTGAATATGAAGTCACTTTGCTGATGACACACAAATCGGTAGCATCAGATGACAGTGATGTTTTAATCCTACTAAATAGAACACTGAATATAATATAAATATAAATAACATAAAAAGTAGGAACTACAGCTGAGATAAGGAATTCCTCCAGAATATGTTATATTAAATGTTAATATTAAATATGTTCACTGAACAGATTAAATAGTATTTACACACATAAAAGGAAAAGCAAAATTTAAAAAAAAAAAAAAAAAAGGAAAATTCCTGGATCAAAAAAAGAAAGTGACAGTAAACAGAGCACTGCCAATATTTCCTTGTTTAAAATGTCATGGTTTACTGTGCTGTATGATATCAGAATTATTGAAGTATTAAAACATGTGCAATACTTCTTTACAGTAAACAACATACAATAAGGAGATATGAGATATGATACATTGCAATCATGATACAATACATTAAATTGTAATAGTAAGCCTTCAAGAATTCTAGACGTTCTTGTCCTACTTAGAAAGCATTTCAGGGGATAAGTCACTTTTTCAATGTTACAATGCTTAATTGTTAGCATTAGCATGGGCAGTTTTGTAATGTTACCTTACCTTCTGCAAGTCACATCGGTACAGTATTGGCTACAGCTAGCTAGTGGCTTTTGTCATGGTGCTCAAGTGACAATTTTGTAAAAGTTGTAGTGCTGAAAAAAGACCATTTTTTCCTGCCTTGCTATAGTAAGTCCTACAAACAGCACAAAACACCTCTGGTACAGAAGAGTAGAAATCAACCCAGGGAAACTCGCTTAGCCTCATACTCCTGTTTCGCTAACATTTTGCTGTATACCTCTGGCAACAAATAATGCACTTTGTTTATTTTGACTGTGCAACTGGATTAGACTTTTTTTTTTTTTTTTGCATTGCCAGAAGTTAAACCTTCTAGTGAATCAAATTGGCATCAATTATGTTGTTAAACTAACACATTTGTTCCCCGCCAAAATATGTACTTGTCCAAATGGACAAGATATTTTTCATTTTGGTGTCCTGATGTAGCGTTTTCCTTACCATGGGAATTCAGTCCTTACTGTCGAACCCTGAAGTTTATGGAGGACTCGTACTTCCTGTGAGTATGCACTGCTGGACCAGTATGTGTACATGTGTTATTAACATGTTTATGTATTCAATATGTTGGTACATTTATGTAACCAGACGAAGGACTGAACAATGTGTGTTTAATAAAAAATAAACAGTGACAGCTGGATTGTGAAAATGCAATTTAACCCCAGTAATATGCTGATTTAATGACTGATCATTAATAGTTTAATAGTCGCTATTTGGTAAACTTTACTTGTTTCTGTCATTTTCAAATACGAGTTTGAACTGAAATAATTTTTAATTGAATTGAATGAGATTGTAATGTATCTGAATAAAGCTGTAAATATCCAGTCTGCCTCTCTCTCTGCTCTCACTGCACAGCATGATTAGAGGGAAAATATATTAGCATAACAATTTAGTCAGTTATCTTCACTAGCTTAAATACAGTAACATTAACATTTAGTCATCTAGCAGCTACAGGCTAACTTTACTGTACTCAATATCCTCATATAGACATCAAGTACCTTATTACACACATTATGTAGTTATTAACTCTGTGTATTAGTCATTATAACAGATTATAAAGTTTATCTATTTGATTTATAGTTATAGCTGAGGGAAAAACTCCAAACTTCACTGTCAACATACATTCAAAATGAATTTAAATACTAGAAACTCTTAGTTCTTTTGACAATTGAGGTAAAAAAAAAACCTGAGAGAAATAATTTTGGCAGAAAATAAACTGACAGTTAAAACCTACATTAACTAACTTCTCTGTACTTTAACTGTATTTTACCTGTTCAACTGCAGCAATAATGACTGTTTTCTGATTTATTTTTCTTACTACAGCTCGAATATACTCACTTTCTCACTATTTCTCAGTATTAAATCTGATTAAAATCGCTACAGCAGCGGGTGAGATCAGGATCTGTGGAAGATGCTAACGATGCTAAAGGCTGAGGGGAAAAAACACCGGTCGCGCGCAAACGGCGGGAAAACCTGGTGACGTCATGGCGCGCTAACCGCGGTGTGTCAATAAGCTGCAGAAACACTTCATGTAGGGTCTCACTGCTGCCTGTGTGGAGGGGGGGGGAGGGGGGGGGAAGGGAGGGGGGTAGGGCACAGTGCGGATTGGGACGAAGCCGTAAAACGGCGTGTCATTTTTTTTTAAAATTTATACATGCTGTGGTCAAAAATGCTCGTAAATGCTGGGATGTAAAAAAGAAAAATCCATCATTCGACTACTTATATTAAACAAACAAACAAACAAACAAATTAATAAATAAATCCTTCTGAAGATTTTGATTATCCTGATTATCCAGAATTGCAGTGTGAGTCCATTTCATTCACTATTTTTTGCTTTCACAAAATGGCTGCCAATCATCAAACTGGCCTTGAGACTCAAAAAGTACAGCACAGCACTTAACATATATTAATTTATATATATATATATATATATATATATATATATATATATGTATATATATATATATATCACACACATATGTTCTTGTTGAACATCCCATTCCAGATTTATTCCCCTTTGCTGTTATAATAACCTCAACTCTTCTGTGAAGGCTTTCCACTAGATTTTGGAGCGTGAGATCAGGTGCTGATGTTGGGATGTCGAGGAGGTCTGGGATGCAGCCAGTGTTCCAGTTCATCCTAAAGGTCAGTGGGGTTGAGGTCAGGGCTCTGTGTATTACTGGTGTTATTGACGTGCCAACTCCTATTCTGTTCTCTGATGTTATATATCATCATCCACACTGCTTCCAAAATTACTGTCAAGTTATCAAAGGGTTTCAGCCTCAATGTCTGCCCAAACTTGAAAAAAGCCTTCAATCACCTCTAGAGGGTGCATTTAACAACTCAAAACATATGATTTTGCTTACTGATGCAAATTATTAAAGACTTTCCAGACAACAGCTTAGTCTTGTTCATTCATTTTGCTTAGATTCATTGTGTTTCAATCAGATATGTTTAGCTTGATAACCTATGCAGAAAAATAACAAACCATATAAAATAAAATTATATATAGAATGGGTGTGTGTGTGTGTGTGTGTGTGTGTAATATATATATATAATATAAAATTAGAGATCTTGCTCCCTTGTTTTCTGTTGTTACCAATGGCTTTTCATTTCAAGAGTAAACTTATTTTATCTGGTCGATTCTTCCACTGTTTTAAAAATTATGAATATGATGCTATAAATTAATTTTTTTCCCCTTGCAATTCCAGATTTAACTTAACAATTACTGTACACACTACTTCGTCTCTGTGTGTATCTTTGTTCCTCCTGCAGTATAGTGAACTCAGCTTCCAAAGATTACTTTTTATTGGGTCAGTTACCACCAGTGAAGAAACAGTTCAGCATGTGGATTTATCAAATCTGTAAAATCAAAACAGAAAAAAATTGTTTCAACACCATACCCTGTGTCATTTCTCTCAGCCAGAAGCTATATCTGTTTTTCTTTGTAATTATTATTAAAATCACACATCACACTTATTTTTTACCACATTTAGTTTAACTACTTAAATGATGGGTAAAACATTGATGTAAAGGGTAACTCCTATGTATACTAAGGTAAAGTTTGGTGTTCGCATTATCAGGTGTCACCCAGATGAGGATGGGTTCCCTTTTGAGTCTGGTTTCTCTGAAGGTTTCTTCCTCATGTCATCTCAGGGAGAACCCTCGGTGTGTTTTATCTTATCAGGAAGTGGCTTTGAGTTTGTGTTTGACAGAAAGAAGAGAATACAGTGGAATTATTTTAGGAAATGTGTGAAGATGTTATAATATATTTATCACTGTATAGAATTTCTTGTGCCACCTCTGTTTTGGTGTAAGAAACTGGTCTTCCCTCTGACCGATAAAATCTGTAAACGTGCCTGTAAACACAGAGAAACACTGCAAGACATTTATTTACCACACAAGGTTGCAGTAACTTCACTTGATTAAACAAACTGTAGACTCTATTAGTTAGGACTGGACTGTTCCTCATTTAGTAAATAATCCTAATGGTTACATATTTCAGATTTCTATTCACATACTCACTGTGATTTTATTCCCAAGTGCTTGAAGTTCATCTCATCACAAAACTGACCTGCTGACTTTCACTTTCACTTTGAGCCGGATTAGTCTTCAGAGATAAAAAAAAAAAAAAAAGATACAAGTGGTTTTACTGAGCAAAGGTGGAGTGCAGAATCATATACACACACTAAAAGATTTTAACATGTTCTCTCTGTAGCGTCTGGGTTTCCTTTGAGTTCTCCAGTTTTCTCCTACTGTCCAAACACCTGTCAGTAGGTGATAGGCTTTGTTAATTGTCATTAGGTGTAAATGAGTGTGTTTGTGTGTATTGTGCCCTGTGATGGCCTGGCATCTCATACAGTGTGGATTCCCACCTGATGGGAATATATTATTCTAAATATTCTTTATTTTAATGTCTCTTTCTATTAAAGCTGTTATATTGCAATCAAACCATAACTGTAGATTACTGTGTGTTCTTACTGACAGTGTGTGTTAATCATCCCGTAACCTTCATCAGGGCCTATTTCTGATCACAGCACTGCTGTTGGAGATTGGGTTGGGTGCTTGTCAACTCAGACGTGATACAACGGTGTTTGAAAACCTCAACAACAACAACACGCATGTTGTTTTAAACATTATTTTCCAGAATACTCCTTTTTTGTTACTTTGCACTTTCTATACCTCAACACATTCATCTGCCATGCTGTATGTAAGTTGAATGCACAATAAAAGCTGCTGTAACAATTTCACATTTCTTTTGCAAAATGTGCATTCCCAAGATAAAATATTGACTATAGGATGAACAGTGACAGTTGTAGTGGAAAACTGCTGTGTTTTTAATCAGATCCTTGTGTGGAATTCTTTTGTATTTATTATTTTTGTTTCCGGTTTTGCCATTCATATATGTTACATGTTCCAAGTTTCTAGTTCTATAATCCTGAGCCATAGGCTAACAAGTAACTCTTTGATATCCTTTCTATTTTTTCCTTTATTTTATAGAATTTGTCTGCAGTTGCCAAATCACCTCTATGTGAAAATGATATTTTGTATATGTATTTCTTTTATTTATTTATTGTCATTTGTAAGTGTAAACTCTTTTCACTTGTCATTAACCATGGTGTAGATACTATGATCAATTTAACCTGCAAGCTAGCATGTTATCGACATAGCAAGTGACACAGACTTGTGCATCTATTTGTGACTTCTCAGCTCTGGTAGAGGCATACATTATTTGTGGTTATTCTATTATTATGGAAATTAATATTATATACTCAATATATATTGTGTAATTTTTTTTTTTTGGTTTTTAACTCACCTTCACTGAGAGATTAATTTACACTTCAACTAAGAATGCATAAATCAAGTTAGACATGCAGCTAAGAGGGCACAAATCAAGTTAAAGTCTAAATTAATATCACAATTTTGTTGCCCAGCCTTCAATGAAGGTGAGAAGAATCTCGGTTTCTTGTGACTGGTGAACTTGATGTGAGAATCTTTGCATAAATAATAAACATCTTTTACAATGCTCTTTTCAATATTTTTAGGTGCTGCAGAAGTTAGGAGATTCCTCTTCTTTAGAAATCAGTCTTAAGTTATTTTGGCTATATATTTATGTTGTTGTGATGTTGAAATGTCCAACTTCTCCCGAGATTCATTTTCTTGCCTGAAACTCCTCTAATTTGTCCTGGTACCTTGTACATATGCATATTACTGAACTTTAGGAAACTCCTTCACCAAGATTGCAGCTTGTTTCATGAAATATTCCCGACCAATGGCAACATCTTTTATAATGACACCTGGTACAATTCGCCAAAGAACATTGTTTGCCACTACATACATAAAACTTTATTCATTTTTACGTAAATTACATTGATATTTTTAATATAATGTCCAAATATTTTCCCCCCATCAATTCCCTATCAATTTTTAATGATATCGTTGTTCGTGAATACATATTTTTTTTGTTCAGATTTATAAGAATAAAGTCAAAAATCTGGACATATGCACTGGAGATGTATTAAATATCAAAAACAAAAAGTGTGTGAATATTTATTACATATATCATGTGTTACAGCTGTATGACTTAAGCTTTGTTACAGAAAGGCTGACACTGGCAAGGTAACCATCCCTCTGTCTGCTGACTCTAGCAAGGACACTGTTGCTCCTCTTACTCTTGACTCTGTGGAGAAAGTTGTCATTGCTCTGCATTCTGTCACCAGCGAAGAAGTCTCAGTTCCTTGCTCCACCTTACGCAGGAATTTGCTCCTCCCTGGCAGAAGAAGAATGGTATATAGAAGGGTAGGGGGCTCTGTCATGAATCCCCCCAGTGCATGGCACATTTCCCAGCATGCTGAGCACTACATGTGCCTTTATTTTGACATGTGCTGTTCCCTAATGTGTGCATCTGTTCTCAGTTCAGCCTGTGTTTGTATGTGCATTACTGAGCCTTGTTTCCTAGCACTGTTTGTTCTGATTTTCTGACTAGAAATTGAGTTTTTTTTAATGATTTTTTTTTTAAATTATGGATGATCCCTTTTTGACATTGTCTGTATGTGTATTGATTCCTGCATTGATCCACGATGACGAGTTTTGGATTGTCCACCACACTGAGTTTAAGCACTTCCATCCTTCCTCATCGCAGAGCATGTTGCATTTTTTAACAGTCTGCAAGTAGAGAAAAAAAATGAACTTAACTCATTATGTCATTAATATACCTCACCACAGCTGTCTGGTTTAACCAAACCTATTTAACGTACTTACTTAAAATTACCTTGTTTTCATAAAAATTTTAATAATGTATAATAGAGGAATATATGGTTTATTATGTTACAATAATAAATTTTAATGGAAAGAAATAAAAAAAAACATTTACTTGTTCATAACATTGTACTTTACATCAGTAGTAGTAGTTTTTAAATTTATTTATATATTGTTCACCTCAGTGTCTCCAGTTTACAGGTTTGATCCTGTAGTAAATCAGTGAGAAGCTTCACTCCTGATGCTCCAGGGTCGTTCTCTCTGAGATCCAGCTCTATCAGGTGTGATGATCTCAGAGCTTCAGCCAGAGCAGCATATCCTTCCCCCGTTATACTGCAGCCTGAAAGTCTGAAAGAGAGAGAAAGAGAGAACATTTGATGGCCAGAGTGGAAATGAACAAAGAAAATTCTCATTACCTTGAAAAGTTTTTCTCTTAAATGTAATTTATTAATTAGTTTAAAAAGGGTGTAGTTTTAATTTTCCTTATTTTTTTATGTGCTGTATAAGTCACCACTTTTTCCTTCATGCTCACTATTTCCCTCTCCTTATTATCTTATTTTGTTCATAGTTTTTCACTTCTTTTGGCTCCACTGAAGGTGACTGGACTGTTTATTAGCTAATTACATTAATTCACAGAGAAACTGGAGTGGCAAAAGCAGCACTGGTGCCAAATGCGTAAAATTATTCAGGACGTCTGATGGAGGTTGGTTGCGAGAGATGTGGAGAATCCCTCAGGCCACATCAATGCTACAACACCAAAACCTCCATCGCCGAACGTGCGAGAGCTTTTCAAAGTGAAATAAATAACAGTGTGGCCTTTACCTCGAAAGTTTGCTGCGATATCTACATTCAGGAATTTGGCATTCTAATTTGAAGAAACGTATAGAGACACATTTTGATTTTATGCTAACTAGGATAGTCATCTCTATACCCAGATTTACAGTCAGGTCCATAAATATTGGGACATCGACACAATTCTAACATTTTTGGCTCTATACACCACCACAAT